>OY751315.1:35775401-35983507 GCA_963564615.1 Rhorus exstirpatorius | reverse complement strand
ATTGTGGAGAGACGATCGCGGTATAGAAGGAGTTTCTTGAATTTTCACTTGAGTACATTTTAATCCCAACACCTCGAAATAATATCGTGCAACCATTGATTGGGATCCACGGAGCAGAGATGGTGACTGTTCTTTATTTTGAAAAAGTTTTTCTTAATTGTTTCTCAAATTTGTTTATTATCAATTATTTGGCAAAGTGAAGCAAAGCACTTGTAACTTTACATCTTCACTCGGTACTCCATAATGTGAGTGATTATTTTTCCAGGGCATTGAGTGAAAAAAAAATAATTTAAATAATGTAATGATTAACGAGTATAATGGAGTAAGTGACGGATGGTATACTTTTTTTTCGTTATAGGTTTCTTTTTAACATTATTTTTCATGAAATGCAAATGAAAAATATGTATTCATATCATGAATATATATCGTTGATAACTTTAACAAAATAATTAACGATGAATAAATTATTTAAAAAAAAAATGGCTTTTTTTTCAGAGTAACGAGAGATGCATCTCTCGTTACATGGCCATCACTGCACGAGGATCACCCTAGAATTCATGAATTTTTATTCGCGCATTTTTCTTTTTTGTTTTTTTTTCGCGTTAGCTTCGAGTTTAACTTTATCGATTAAACTTTTCATACTACCGCAAGATAAAACTATCCTAGACTTTGCTTGGCCTACAATCAACCTCCATCAATAACGAAACTTGGCGAGTATAGGAACATATCATTGATCGTATCGCAGTTGCCGAGTCGATGGATAAATGCTCGCGAGAACAATCGCATATATAGAGTTTATTCGGTCCAGCGGACCATTCTCGGCTGCTCATATAGAAACCGCGAGCCAAGTAAATTTCTCAGGAGATTGCTTCTCGGGTCGCGAGCGTATATCCGACGTTATACAAGGGAAATGAAGACAAAAAATCTATCGGGGGCGAAAGAAAAAACAAAGAGAAAAATATAAGATAAAAACGAGGAGGGTTTGGGAAAGACAACGGGCACGTGAGGACCGAGGACAGATATCAATTCTCTTTACTCGTGTGACATTATATGCTGGCAGCTCCACTAATAGACCGAAAAGGTGCTCATCTGTTTGGTTAGCTATATAGCATTTATATAGCGATATGGTGGCGCATGTATAGCTCGCCTCACGAAAGAGGCTCCCTCGGATGAATGGTGGAAGATGGTATTAGTTGGAAGAACAGCGTCAAGGAAGAAAGTGAAGGAGTAAGAGAGAGAGAGAGAGAGAGAGAGAGAGAGAGAGAGAGAGAGAGAGAGAGAGAGAGAGAGAGAGAGAGAGAGAGAGAGAGAGAGAGAGAGAGAGACGGTGTGTGCGGCACAGAGAGCTACGAGAGAAATAAGATACGGCGTTCTGTGACAGCAGCAGTAGAAGCAGCAACAGACTGGCAAAAGAGGACGATGAAGATCGGGAAGAAGAAGAAAAAAAAAAAAAAGAAATAAATGTTTCTTTGCCATGAGATGCCAGAAGCAGCGACGCATACCTCTTAATTGGAACGCTTTGCTTCGGCTAAGCGATTTGGGCGGATTTCGGTGGAAATGGGCGTTTAAGTGTGCACCTACGAACCATTTACAACCCCTCGCGACATCATTGCTCGATCCTGTCGCTTTCTTTCCCTCTCTCTCTCTCTCTCTCTCTCGCTCTATATATATAGCTCTCTCTCTCTCTCTTTCTCTCTGTTTTGGACGCGGGTCCACGTAATCGCTAAATATCTCCGGAATTAACGCGCTCTCGAGTCCCGCCTGTGATCAGTCTATATACGAGAGCTGATGTGATGTGCTCATGCCCTTTGAATAATAAATGACTGAAAGAACGAGAAAAAAAAAACGTTTTTTTTTTCCCCCCATAGCTTTCATTCCGTGTAATTTAATTGTTTTCTACATGTCGAAAAAACCGCTAACTATGTTGGTAATTACCATTAGGATGTTGGTTGACATGAGGCTGTGTATGCTCGGGGTTCGTGTAATAAATGACAGAGGAGAACGAGATTAAAATAGAAAAAGGTATATGACGTTTCATCCCGTGTCATAATCGTTTTTGTAAATGAAGTTTTAAATTGGTTTGTTAATGATTCACTTTCGAGATTCATGTTAAATTGTTTGGACCAAGATCGTAGCCGTTGATTGTATACACACGTTTCGGACTACAGATTATATATACTCGATCGTGGCGATATGCAAAATGGGAATTGTGAAATAATACGTTTCATCGTTCCTATACTCGTGATTTCTGCCAAAATTGAAGCTAAATGAAAATTCCAATCTTACAATTGTAAGATTGTACGTTAACGTTCGTGATTCTTGATAGAAGCTTCTTAGTTTGTATCATCGTTGTTTTTGGATAGAATACTTTTGGATTACTCTTGGAAATTTCAGAAATTTTCGATGACATTGTGACTGACTTTTAGGAGACATACAGCTGATTTTAGCTGAAATTTTTTTAGAATGTAAATGTTTGATAAATTTCAGTAGACTTTTGACAGACAATGCGGCAGTTTTGATCGAAATACTTTCAATTGTTGTAGAGTAGTTAGTCTTACTGAATCAGTGGTTACAAGCTGTTAAATAGATGCTCAAGTTCGTATAACGAAATAGTTAATTTTTTAAAGGCATATTACGTTGGGTGGAAGAATTTGAAGAAACGGAAAGATCCGTCGTCCTGAAATTTCATTTGCCAGCCCGTGTCCATTGATTTAGTCGGTCCGACTAATTTGTTTTCTCAGTTTATAAAATCACGAAACCCCTATTTTGGCAGCAAACGAGATATTCTTCTGTTTTAAAAAGCTAAGTACTGCTGTGCAGAACGTTCAGCTTCATCGTGCGATGCTCTCGGTCAAAACATTATATATTTGAGAGCAACAAAAATAATGAGAGTGTGCCAGATCTTTTAACAACCAGGCTCATTAGGAGCGAACCCCTCACTTTTTACCACGGGACATTTGTAAGCAATATACGGACTTCAAAAAAACAAACTTCTGTCGCTGTTCAGCACGATGAGCCGCGAGACTGTAATATATACCCATATGTATTACCGCGCCATATCTCGCTCCTTGTCTATCTTTGTCTTTTACTCATTCACTCGTCGTTCTCGCTCTTACCATCCACGCGCGTCCGTGATCGCACTTGCACTTTTGTTTTTTTTCTCTTTCTCGCTTTTTTTTTTTTTATGAACCTCGGCCAGTTAAAGGTGTCTGGCAGAATTTAAGCCACGCGAGAGACTCTTCGCATGTACCATCCACACGGTCTTCAAGTTTTCTGTCTCGCTGGCTCTCTCTTATACTTTTTTCACTTGTATCTTCGTCCCGATCGCGTTAATACATACGCTTTGCTGCGAAGGAAAATTAGGAACGCTATAAAAGAGAGAAGCGATGGTTTGAAACCACTCTCGGTTTAACCCCGAAGTGCTGCGGTTGTTAATTCCGGCGTTTTTCGTGTTTCTTTGGCTCTCTTCTTATTTTATTTTATTTTTATTTTTTCCATTCCTTTTTATTTTAGCATTCTTGCAACGCTTTATATATTCTCCTACTCGTCTTTCTCTCATTCATTATCCGGAGAGAAATGCAACACGCGTGAGTCGAATGGTTTTACGCTACGCACGGGCGATTAAGACATAATTAATTTTGCGCTAACTTTGGTCCTTTGCACGGGTTCGTCGAAAGGAAAAAAGAACATGGTAAATAATTCACCGAACGAAGTATTCGATAAAGGCCGCAGAGTCATCAAAATTTATCGATTTAATGACAGTATCGGTTAAATAAAATTATCAAACGGACTAGGCTGATCAATCATCGAGTGCTGAGCTATTTTAATGATTGAAAAATCAGAAACTACTGCAAATGGAATATTGCCGCAAGGCACATTTACCAGTTAACCTCTGTGCCCCTCTCTTGGGCCTATAATACGTAAGTTCAGACGTCGTTAGAGGGGCACTCCGAAAATGGGGGAGGGGGTGGCCCCTCGACGTTTAATTAAACAACAGGCTTAATAACCAAGCTGAGAGTTGTCGAATGTCCCGAGCTCGTCCCCGCAAGAGTGGTAATGTCATTACCAAACGCCCGCGAAACCCCCGAAACACATGTTCCTCTCGGCTAACACTTCCTGTCGTTAAAGAAGCGGTTTAACTGCTCGTATTTATGCGTATCCTTTCCCCACTCCTGCATCTATTTTGCCATATACGAGAGCGATATGTCGCGAGTCTCGCAGTCGCATGGTCTCTTTTTCCCGTTCAGTAATTTTCGTTTTTTTTTTTTTATTCGGTACTCTCTGGTTTCTGGCTGGAACTCAGCCACTGAAAAGATTCCCCAACCCCAATGTCCCCATTTCTGAGGATCGTGTGTGTGTAAAAAAAAAAAAAAAAACTACGCTTATATATAATCCTTGGAATTCAGTGGAAAAAGATGATAAAGATTAAGAGGAGACAAATTATTGAATATTTATGGCATTGTCGAGGCAAAAGAAAAAAAAAAACAGATGTCGCGGAGTCATCGTTTATGTGTGATAACTTTGGATGCTCGATCGCGACAGACGACACACACAGTGCATAAAAATTTATATGTACGAAAGATTGTATGCAAAAAAGGATTCGTCATTGAATTATTTCTTCATAATTTTATGAATTTTACTTGCAGCAACTGCATACGTTGTTTTTATACTTCAGAATGTAAATATTCATATTTTTCATTGCACGAAAAAGAATAATTATCATTCATACTATGAAGCGATGAGTGAACACACGAAAAATAAAAAAAATATAATAAATAGGGTAGATGTACCAGTTGTGGCCACTTTTGGCAATTGCGAACATTCATTTGTTCACATTATTGCAAATTCAGAATTGAAAAAGTGATCGATGTAACCTTAAAGGTACACGGAATCGAATTGTTATCATTTAAAACCTTTTCTAACCATAAATAAGAAAATAGGAAATTATCTTGTAGCTGTCATTTTCACCATTTGCGGCCACAATTGTACTACTTTTGGTCATCCGAAGTACCAGTTGTGGCCTTGAATTCGGCTTGAATTGGGAAAGTTGTGGCTTTGAATTGGGATTGGCCATAAGCTGAGCACAAATAGAACAATCGCATTTTGAATGCACCACTTTTGGCCTGCGCGTATTTTTCAGGTATCTATGCTGATATGTCAGTTTTTGTCATTCCAACCCGCAAAATGAGCTTCAACTGATAAAATATACATTTTTTATAGGACGGAATGACTTTAGTTAATGAGAAACCGTGATCTTCTTACCTCGGGATCCTTTAACACTTCTGACAAGAAAATTACACAAACCGGTCAGCGTTGACACAGTTCGTTATATCTCGTTGAAATAAATTAGCAGATATTCAATAAGACAATCGATATTGGTCCGGAAATATCTTGAATATCGAAATATTACGCTCGATGAAGTGAACATAGCCTTGAAGCTTTAAGAAATTCGAGGGAAATGTGGAGTGGCCACAACTGGTACTTCTACCCTGAATGGACTGAGAATACTTTTTTTTTTAACCGAACGCGAATTGCTCATCTCTGTGATTGACTATTGATGATGCGCACAGAGTTTAAAGTACAAAGTGAGAGGGAAGATTTAATGTGATGTATATATGACCAAACGTTCCGCGAAAGTGGTTTCATTGCAATTTCCATATTGCACCGCCATTGAAAATGAAAGTAGAAACAGGCCGTTTGTCGCGAAAGCTATATTAGCGCAACGAGAAAAAAATCTCAGAGCTTGAAGCCCCGCGTATATAGTTGAACGCTTTGGATATATGTACCGTTATTCCCTGTTTCGCGCTGGCGAAGCTTCACCAAAGTACACGTTCACGCTTTTATCTCGGTCCTTCTTGCTCTCGCGTTTTGATGCTTTTACATCGCGCTAAACATAGTCACTACGAGAGTTGAAACGTTTAAATCTCGTCGGGAGCAAAAGTGTTCGGTGTTCGTTTCTCGCGGACGCGACGTGTGTGCTCTGTACGAGGGATCGCGTGTGCGCGGTGAAAGCGCGTGTATGGAACAAGGCGATGCGAGTTCTGGACCTCCGGTGATTCGTGTTGAATAGAATGAGGCACCGGTGTGTCATCGACGGTATATATATGTACACGTATATTGTCGTTTTAGAGGGCTATTAATTGAATGAATCTTTTACCCTATACATGTAACCATCGAATGGGAAATTTTGCAAGTGGCTTACGTTTATCCTAAAGACGAATGAATCGCCGTATTCCGTCAGTATATAATATCGCGTCAGAAAATTTGTAACGGCGCATCCCTGAAAAAAAGGGTCGACCGTTTATTTGGACACGATTTTTTTTTAGGCTAACACGCAAATGTCTTTCTCTGAGAATTAACGCATAATCCAAAAGCCAAAAATCAACGCATTATCGTTAAAAATTTGTTAATCCCACTTTCGAAAGGTTTGAGGCAAATTTTCGCCCTCTCATCGAAGTATCAATGAGGTCGTTATAGTTTCAGTTCTTCCGAACGATTTAAGAAATATCCGATTCAAGGGCGTCGTCATTCAGGAGTTAAAATAAACCGAACGTCGAGAACGTTGACTCTCTTAAGCGTGATTCTATATTAAGATGAGTATTTATCCTCGTTGAGGGATGAATTGGCCGCGCTCGTTACATCGACAATTAGGGAGAACCGATTAACTCGAACACAGCACGGAGCAAGCAATTTTCCGTCTTGGTTTTTTTTTCTTCTTCTTGTTTTATCTTCCTTTTTCCACATTCAGTGTACGCTACTGGCAGGAGATGAGTCTCGAAACACTGTATTTGTGTCTTTGCCTCTCCTATCGCTTGACGCGTGTGCGCTGCGGCTCTCTCACTCGGATTTTTATTTAACGCTTTGATCCACCGTGGCGTGGACCGATCTAAACACGCGATAAATCTTCCCTCTTTGGGTTCCGTCTCTCTCTCTCTCTCTCTCTCTCTCTCTCTCTCTCTCGCTTTCTCGCTCTCTCTCTCTCTCTTTCTCTCTCTTTCTTTCTCTCGCCGACTACATATATATATATATATATATATGTGCTCTCTGCATGATGCTCGTTCGCGCTGTGCATAAAAAGCACCGAAACAAAACCGTCAGCTCGCGCCGCGAACGGAAGCTTCGTGTTAAGTGGTGCGACACGAGAGACGCGCGATCTCCGCGTTTATAAATTCTCGTGTGCATCTCTCACTTCGCGCGAGTGAGCGGAACCACCACTTTACGTTTTTTTTTCCACTGTTGTACAGCATCTCTAAATTTTATGGTAAATGTATCTAAACATTTTTTTTTTCAATTACTCGGAGTCACCGAGAGAAATTATGTTTAGACTGTATATATGCATTTATAGCACTTGAATGTAAATTTTTCAGTTATTGATTTTTTTTAGTCGGCGTTACCATGTTTTGGGGTCACCATTATTTATATGCATTAACGACCATTTAGATGATGGAATTAATTATATCAATGTTACTCCCGCTATCAAATATTTTTTCCCATGCTGCACATATAATTTATAGTAGGATTTGTCTCTCGGTGTCTCTCGTAATACTCGATAATACGGGAAACATTTTGCTTCGTTTTGCAACTTTGATCCAAACATTATTAACAAAAGTTTGAATTTATCAATTTTTTTTTTTTTCGTCCAAATGAAAATTTTCGTATTAGCAATTGATTTATATTTGAATTCTTCGATCAATGTAGCTAATTTATGTAAAAAAAATCTCTAAAAATCTTGAAAAAATGCCTAAACAGCGAGACTTTTTCATGCGTAAATGAGGAAAATAATCGCAGAGACGAGAGTGTTTCTATTTATCGCAAACTATACGAGCACAAAGCTCGCCGGCAAAAGTTTCTCGTTGGTGTAAAGCGGTTGGTCCTCGTATATATATAGTCGACTTTTTGAGGAGGACGTGTTTGTACCGCTCGAGAGGTTGCGACCGATGGTTTTTAGGACCGGAAGCCCTCGGTCTCGTTCGTGAAACAAATGAACTATTAGGGAACCGCAATATAACAAGGAAGTCCCCCTTTTTCACTTCTGGACGCTGCTTCAACACGATATTACACTATATACGTGTATATATATATATGTATAGTATATATCCACTGCTAAAAGTCAAAAGGGTGTATTCGACCTGCTCTTATCCATGCCAAATACCGCGGGATGGGCCCTTTTTTATTTTTAGCAGCCGTTATACGTTACAAGGATATATGTATATATGTATGTATAATATACTAGCTATATATGTTGGGACTAACAAAAGTCGCATAACGATAGCAAAGTAACCCCGGAGGGTATATTATATATCGTCGGTCCTTTCATTCCCAGTAGAGTGGGAGGATCGTGGAGGCGCCTCCACGGTACTTAACTAGCCGCGCATGGCGCGCACGTGTTTGAGGTGTCGACTGGCCCTCGAACATGCTGACTACCAAATGGCTTTACATGCTCTTGTGTACGCTACACTGCGGCGCGACTCTCCTCGCGATGCTACCGAGGTACAATTCTGATCCGTGACTCGAGTTACTCTTCCACACGATATCCAAAGTCACGTCTAGCGTGTGATACAGATCCATGTTATACATACTATATTTTCATAATATCGAGCTTTAGCGAGCAAAAAGGCGTAAGCCACATAGCTTTAAGCGCAAAATTGTGTGCCCTCCTACGCCTTGTCTAGCAGTTGACATATGTGTATATCCGGGACATTGCCGAATCTGTTTCTTGGTCCAGCACGCTGTGCGAAGACGTAACACTATATAACACGCGACAACGAAATCGGAGAGAAAATATTTTTTTCCCCTGCGCATAATTGGCCGGGACATCGGGTGTCTCATTCCTCGTCACTTTATTTGGCCTATCTTTGAAAATTTCAACACTTTTTTTCCTCCATCACTATACCGCATTTTTTTTACCCCTCGTTCATTGACATCGCTTGACAGTGGCTGTCATCGAGAAAAGGGCAGTGGAAAAAAAGGAGGTACAGCACTTTGACGTAGGTGGGCGGATGAGTTAGGCTACGATTTCATATACTCGTGGGTCTGATTGAGTTTTTCACGGAGATATTTCCCTGTAGAGATAGAATTATCAGCCGTTGAGAGAAATTGCCATCGTGGCTGTGTGTACTGGCTATTTAGGTACAGCATTGAAAGATCTCGTTTTTTTTTCATCGTAAAAGTTTTTGAGGTCGTATTGTCTGTCGACCGCCAATAGTCTTGGTATAGTGCTCTGGGGGATTTCACAGCATGTAAAGCAACTATCAGCCGCAAGAAATTGGGTGTAAAATGCGAGTACTCATCGCTCAGAAATACCGTTGAAGTGTCGAAGGAAATCTAAAATGTAGGGTGCAAATTGGGGATCGATGTCGAGTTAATCAAACAGGGTTGAAGTTTATCATTATTCATTAGTGATCTCATCACGGGTAATATCCATCTCTCGTGTATATGTAACCTTTACAACGAACCGCAAAAGTGTAAAATATACTTAATATATTTACGGCGAATCTATATCGAAAATAAACGGACATCCGGCTGTAATAAATATAGTCGGCCCCTACAATTCTTTTATGCATTTACAAATATATCCGCTCGATTGAGACGAAGAAATATGCTTCTTGGAGGCCATTTGCACAAGCTCCATGAATCTTAAGTATTCGTCGAGGATTCGAAACGCTATAGCGATGTTATAGTTTTTTAACACTCTAGAGTGTTCGTGTATTCTAACACGAATCGCGAAAATTCATGCATCGGCTCGTGGCTCACTCTGACCGGAATATATGAACCATCAGGAAAATTAACTTACGGCTTGGGGATGTGAACTGTGCGCTGGACTGCAAAAAAACATTTAGGGGAGAGTATAGGACGAAATGAAATTCAATTAACCGGAAACATAAAGGAAATTATCGAACATTACTCGCGCACATTAAATACACGTGTACACATATATGTGCACTCTCTCTGTACGTCACACATATTTGGATTGTACGGAGCATTCAAAACGCTTATATACATACGCATTTTATATGCGCGACGACTGAGTGTAGATTTGTGAAGCGATTCCGCACGAGCATTATTATTTTCAAGATAGCCTTTGAATTTTCAAGATAGTCTATGAATTTTCGAGGTAGTTTTACAAATTTAATACAAAAATATTAATATAGAGTGATAATTATTGAAAATTCAGTACTTTTTTTTTCTTATTCTGAGAGCTACATATAAAATTTCAAGTTTTTATGTATTAATTTCAATTTCATTACCAGGGTTTGTAAATTTCATCATTTTCTGTATTTTAAATTTAAGGATATTTTTTACAGTGTACTTCAGCAAATGATCACAGTCAATTTGACTATGAATCAAATTTCGTAAAATTATTAGTAATCACAGTGAACTCCCGCAGACAAATTTAAAAGTAAATTCTCTTTTACATTATCAATTTTTATACGACGCAATCGTATCGTAAAACTAAGAGTCAATTGTCGTTAATTTCTCAAAAAATTTCATAAAATTGGACACATTTTTTAGTGGCCTCTTTTACGTTTGCAAGCAAGCGACTGTATGCAAATATACAAAAAATGAAAACTCGAGTCGATACTCTAATTAATATATTCTATGACACATTATATAGTATAATATATATTCATATTACTCTCTCGCATTCATTCCGTATCTTCAACAGAAAATGAAGCCAATTCTACAATTGTACCGTTTAAATACTGATGAAACTACAGGAGCATCAGTTGCGTATATATGCATAGATCTAATGCGGCTGTACAGCTATGTAGCGGTGTCGCGGTTCACATATCACAAAGGTGCATATATAAATGTGCACTTTGTCAAGTCACTCCACGGTTGCTAAAAGATTACAGCTGTGTACTTTCAGTATATATACGAATGGCAAAGCAGCAACGTGAGATAAAGACAGGAGCGAGTGCGGGGACATATATTTTCAGTGCATAAACTAAGGTAATAGATAGAATCAACGAGATATAGAGAGTTGTACGGACGGGAGGGAAAGAAACGTTTTACGAAGTCTAAAGGAAGTGTTGAAGGGGTGAAAGAGATCGCGAGAGTTGAGCGCACGCGTTCTCTGCTAAACTGACTATAGAGAGAAAGAGAGAGAGAGAGAGAGAGAGAGAGAGAGAGAGAGAGAGAGAGAGAGAGAGAGAGAGAGAGAGAGAGAGAGAGAGAGAGAGGGAGGGTGTCCTGAGTTGGCGTGTTCGCCAATACAAAAGGGAGGGAGACCGAGAGCGATTACGATCTTCCATTCGTTCGTTCGTTCCAATTATTTTGTCCAATTAAAATATCGATTTTCTCCTCCATCGCTGTGCGTCTCACTATGGCCGTTATATACACGTTTTGCTGATGCTGTGTCGTTATATGCTTTAGCAGGTGGGTGGGGAGGCTCGAGAGGGGAATCTCCGTGAGAGATTTTCCTCCGCCGCTCTCGGACTTTTCCTCTTTCCCGCATACTTCTTCCCTCTCGCGTCTGCGTCGAGAGCATCATCGGAGCGCGCCCTCTGCCGTGTGCGAGCATTCGATCTCCCGCACCCCCTTCCTTCGCCCCACGCGGTGAAACCCTTTTCGCGTACTTTTTTGCCTCGCGCAATCTCCATATATCCCGATGTTTTTCCCTCTTTTCCCATCGGCTTTTCGGACCCCTTCTCCCAATGTTTGCGATATATTCAATTATTGGCTGCGGGCGGGGTGTAGCGCAACACCGACTCGGGAGGTGGAGGGGGCACAGGGATTTGCAGTTTGGGTGAACGTGGCTTTGGGAGAAAACCGGGAAATGAAGAGATCGCCCGTACAGTTAATGTATAGTCGTGAGCGAAATGAAGGACCACACATTTTCATTTTACAGAGAGAGAGAGAGAGAGAGAGAGAGAGAGAGAGAGAGAGAGAGAGGAGGGAGAGAGAAAGTGCAACTGCACTCATGTATACATATACACAGAAAATGATGCAACGACTGTTATACAACCTCTAGAGAATCTCATTTGTTCTGCCTGTTAAGAAAGAACAAAGTGCATCAATACTCGGGTAATTGATTGTTGAAAAAAATGTGCCCACACTAAAATAAACGAGAGTTTCGTATGAAGCGCACACGTTGATTCTTTTTTTACGAGAAGATATGTGAGTGCAGCTTACACAACCGCAGCTGTGTATACAGGACGTGTAACATTTCGTATGCAAGTTAGGCGTTGAGTTCTACAATTTTTTCATGAATTTTGCTTGAAGCGTCTGTGAATTTCCATGAGTACCTGCTGCGAATATCTGAAAATTCACGATGAATGTGTCCGCGAGCGTTGGAGTGTCTATTTGGTAGTCTACTACATCATTACGTAGATTAGCAGGTTGGCATATACCCGGGACGTCGTAAGGGAACAAGAAAACGTTTTACGGTTAACCTTGCCGTTCATATACAGTCGGTCGATGCGTTTGCTGAGAATAGACCAAGCTAATTCTGTGGTCGGCGGAGACCGAAAGGAAACTCAGAGAACAGAACACTCGGTAACACGTATACTATAAAATTTATCTGTGTCAAAGTGTGTGCGAGTGGGTGTGTCCGTGTGTGTGTGTGTGTGTGTGTGTGTGCGCGCGCGCGCGGGTGCTTATGTTGGAATCGAGTTAGAAGTCCCGTGTGAGGAGATGTTAAAGTAATGAAAGTGACAGTGCGAGCGCGCAAGAGGAAAGAGGGATGTGGACCACCGTGATTGCAATTTTAACGCCAATTTGACTTGAATCTTTCCACGCCGAAAGAAATACTGTTTTCATGCTCAATATACCGGCGTGCTAATAATTAACAGTCTGGTCCATAGATCGAGAAAGAGGGTCGGCAAAAGTTTTCTGGTCTCTCGGGATGCAGAGCGGGGGTCTTTCGCGAGAAACAATTTTCTGGTGGTCCTCCGCAGGACATGTGTGAGATCTGAGCAAAAAAAAAAAAAAAGAAGCACCCATTCTGCCTCGCGTTTCATTCGATCTGCGCTGCGAGATGAATTGTTATAATTTTTTATCCCTCATCCCGCGTTGTAAACGCCATGCCAGATTCCCTCATTCACGATAGCTCGCCCATTTGGCTCTGAATTGTGTACGCAGTTTTTTTGCGCTGCGTGTTCTGATACTCGTACATTTTGTTACAAGCCGGTGGTAAAATATATAACCGTTGGTGACACCGAGTTTACGTGTGTGTGTGTGTGTGTGTGTGTGTATGTGTGTGTGTTTATAGAGAACCGTCGCGATCTTACGCGCGAGAAGAGACAGAGAGCGAGAGAATGAGAAGAGCTCTCTGCTGGCGGGTGGTCCTCATTATGTCGTGTGGCTTCCCCACCGTTCGTCCTACTCAGCGCCCGCGTCCTATCTATTAAACGTATCGTTTGCCTTGGTAACCATCCAAATTGGTCCATCCCTCTATTATTTTACTCTCTCCCTATAGCCCCGGGCATTGAGAGACAGGCGTACGAGGCAAGCTCATATTATACGTGTGTAGTCTTTTCAGAACGATCTCTGACGTATGGTTTTTTTTTGCGCAAACCCGGCTACCGTATCCCCGATATCACAATCGGTTAAAACCGATATGCGCTAGCGCGGAATAAATTCTCAAGTACGGGAGTAAGCGGATATCGATCTTTCTATTTTTTATAATGAAAGCATTGAAATTATTACATAAATTCATTCGTCTTTTTTTCTTAGAGAATTACTCAGGATCGCATTGCTATAGCATTACTATAGCATTACTATAGCATTATTCAGGATCGCAAACAAACAAAATGGTTAATCGAAGCTCGAGATTTCAGAATTCATTTACCATCGTCTATCGCTTTGTTGCTTTAGAAAAATGAAAACGTACACGCACACGATAAATGCTTCATACCCTCCCGCAGCTCCCGGTCGCGGACATTTATTCTCACATTGCATGACGCGAATAAAAGAATGGCTTGCATTGACTAGTCCTCCGCTGATGCATATATAACCGCCGTGGTTGATGACAGCGAGAGGACTTTGTGCGTTTTACCTTCTATGTGAGAAAAAAAAGGACGTACCCGCTATCGAAATTCATTTCTTTTTGCGTATCACCAATGGCAATATATATAGCCACGAAGCTCTCTCGTCGAATGGCAAATCCCGCGTAAATGTTGATGACGAACGTTTCAAAGGCTGTCAAAGGCGACGCGTGAGGGGATCCTCGCAATGTTTATCACGGACATAACACGAGCATATGCGTACAGCACACATGAGATTCATTGTTCGTTCACGCTTTTTGTCTCGTTGATCGACGTTAACATGAAAAAAAATCAATTGCGAGATTGGACATTTTTTTTTCAAATCGTTGTCGATGTAAATAAATCGGAAATTTAACCATTTTCATAAGGCGAATGTCCCGAATTATGACTACCTAAGCTCCGCCTTGCAGAGGAAAATCTTTATTTAAATTTTTCTAAGGGTTGAAAGTATTAATATTATTTGAAAGCGCGGAATATCAGCTAATGGAAGCTCACCTTATTTTTATTATTCCTTTGATTATTTAATTAATATATTTCAAGTATTCGTACTCATTAAAATGGCCTCAATAGTGTCCTACTCGTTAGATGAACGTCCCCCTTTTACTGACCCGTGCAAGTCCCGAACGGTGATCTATACCCTCTCAGTAATATACTCGATTATAGTGATGCGTACCACCACATCGATGTCCCAAATGGTGCAACATTATTCAAGTATTTGAGGTAGTCCTCGTGCAAATGCGTTTATAATGAGAATTTATTGAAATTTATAGTGGACAAAGAGGATGCTAAGACCCAACTTCTCGTGAAATTTGAAGCAGCGATTGACCGTTCCCAACTCTCGAGATATTCAATATGTCATAGTTAGAAACCATAACGTGTAGAGCATATAAGCAAGCATTGCTGTACCCTGATACTAGCACGGCTTTTAAAATATTACAACTAAACGCGTAACCAGATTTTGATAAAAAAATTGTGGACAGGAAAAGATTATTATTCACATGTTAGGAAAAAAGAACAAAATTATTGACCGTTTCGTTTACGAACGACGATCACAAAACGAATGCAATATGAATGAAAATTAGAAGTGTAAGCTGCATATTCTATGGTGTAAATGTATCTGAATATATGCACGGTTCCATGTGGAACAGTCATTTCTGTACAGACTCAATCAAAAATTCGCTGCATATGACCACTAGAGCCGTGTATATTTTATCATGTGGCACATAAGAAACTTTCTCGCACTATTGTAGCACGAGGACTGCCTTAAGGCATGTATATGGCAAGTATTTAAGGGAGTCATTTTTAAAAATATATTATATAAAATCATGAAACGGCTCTTAGGGGAAGTTCGGGTAGCCCCGGACACTTGAATAAAGTATATCAAAAACATATAAATAACAGATTCTAAACGTTTAATATCATACCATTTACGATCTTCAGAATCTCTTTGATGACTTTAACAAAACAATAGATACTTTTTTCAATTGTGTGAATTATATAATAACAGAAAAACGTTACCATCCAATTTTGGGCAATGGGAAAAACGGCGGGTAGCCCCGGACACACATTTTAACGACGATTTAATCGTTCTTTAGCTTTACAAACATCATAATACCAATGAATATTCGACGATTCAATGTTGACAAAGGCTTCGTGAGCCCAATCGCTGGATTTTCGACATTCAATCCAATCTTCGTCGAAGGTTTCCCCACACATCCCCGTAGCCTCATGACGATCTTCATGGGAGCGCGTTCGATAGTTTTAGTTCATTTCTGTTCATTTTTTTTTCATTTCTGTTCATTTTTTGTTCATTTCTTCCATTTTTTTTGAAAATTTTTCTTCGTTTTTTGTTTCAAAATGTCCGAAGGTACGCGACAGACTTGCGTCCGGGGCTACCCGATAATCCCTATCTCATATTATTATTGATAATTATCAAATTATAAACACAATCAAATGGAAAACTGTTATAAACGTAAAGCATATGTAATGGCCTCTGATACAAGTAATAAGTTCAGTCGTATTACCCGTGTCTTTTATATGAAAACCTTCTTCGAAGTCTGATGAGCGCGCACGAAAAATCTTGCCGATGATAAATTTCACAAATAAATTTTACCCGGTCAGCGCTCATGCCAAAATACTGACTTAAATTTGTTCTATGCACTACGGGGCACGATAATATGCGTCACTTTGTTTACATTTTTGACTCTATTGTTGCACACTTCAAGTGTCCGGGGATACCCGCCGTCCGGGGCTACCCGAACTTCCCCTACGTAAAATCAGGCAACTCATAAATCAATTCTTTCTGTACAATAATCAAATAATTTTTTTCATTTTGAAAATATATTTTATTAATTTTAACAAAAACTTTCAAAACTTCATTTTTCAATAATTATTTATGGTGCTCTTTCTTGACTTTGTCATTACCAAAGTGAGGTTATACATTACTCGAAATCGCGATCAGCTAAATAACATTGTAATTAAAACCACGCATTTTATAAAAATTGTAGATATAATTTTATGAGAAAAAAAGCTAACGTAAGTACTTATATACTAGCGTACCGAGTCGACGAGTTGAATGGATTCGCTCAGACAGTATTCGGGGCACACGATTTTCACTGTGTACCGATTTATGACCAAATTTTCGGCCAAATATTTAATTTTCTCGTCCATTTCCCCACTCCACTACTTCAATTAATTGTTTATAATATATTGCAACTTATTTCAACTAAATCAATGATTTTTTAATCATCAAACAAACCTTTCCGTGTTGCCACTTCCTTAACCTCGGTGGTAAGGAAACGACGACTGGTTCATAAATTACCGGCAAATACGCGACAAATACTATTAACTCATACCCGATATTTATTTTGAGTGACAATACGTAAAATAAAGATTCTAAAAAAAAAAAACAATTATATTTATTGAACGTAAATTGAATGTATTATTGTAATAAGAAATAGACTGAACGAACACTATTCGGCACACAGTCATAATTCGGGACATTCACTTCAGGTATAAAACGAGTCTATGAATTGTTTCTTTTATTTTTTATTACCTAAATAGGGTTTATCGTCAAAACTGGATCATCTTTATTGAAAATAAGATAATTTATGATATACTAATAATAATAAGAATATTGATTTGATAATAATCAATTGAAAACTTGTAATTTTAATCACATAGAACTCGTTGCGTCGTTATTCCTAAATTACCTAATGGGAATAAAAAAATAAAACAATTTTGCCACATGCATATGACGGATTGAACCAGCGTGACCCACCATATCATGCTATCACCGTATACTCTCAGCCTTGTAATAATAATTAATTCTACGTACATCGTCACATCGAACTTGCAATGAAACTCTAATTACCAATGTTAATTATGCTCTTGTATGATTCTTATTTTTTTTTTATTTCTGTACTCACTTCCGGTGAAACACTATTGTGTTGTCGAGGCTCGATGAACTCTGACACTTGTCGTGCACATTTTGCCACACGAACACATCGCACATCATGCACACATACATCCATCCATATACCACCTCAGTTAATAAGAAACGATTTATATATATATATATATATGTGTGTATATTTATATATACATATTACGCACATGTCGAGCACAGTTAACAACCATAATAATTACTAAGCTAGATGTCGTTTGTCTAGTTTTCCCTTGAATATCTATTCGCTATTTGAATCGATAAATAGACGCTCGAAATCGCATTGATTTATTAAAACTCGGTATTTCATTGTCTAGACCTCTCTCTGGGGCAACGTGCGAGAGATCCGCTGCATACGATATATACACAATAAACATATATATAAATGTTTGTGTGTGTGTGTGTGTGCGTACGCGCGCGCGCGCGCGCGCGTGTGTGTGTGTATATGCATACGGACATTAAGTGTAAAGGCAGGACGCAATGTTGCCGCACGGGAAGTGCAACTCTCCTTTGTATGCAAATTGTTCGCGTATTAGTTGACTCTGACCTTAGCCTGAAAATTAATTAAAACGTGACCCTCTATAATAAATATTTTACCGTGGCAAAGAGCGAGGAAGAATGAGCTCAACGATAATTTGACTCGGGTTTTGTAATTCGAACGAGCATGAGAATCATATCACGCATGTCGTCGATAAGTGTTTTATTCGTTCGATTGAAAAAATGGAAAATCAAAGAAATAAAATAAATAAAACGTTGCTCGTTCGCATCAAAAATTTTTTGCAATTTTTGTAAATTGATACGCGTGCGTTGGGAAATCGAAAATTTTAATTATACGGTCATCCGAAACCAAGTTAATGAAAATTAGAGAAAAAGAAACGTTTCACTGTAGACTTAAGAAAAAAAAAATACAAATAATTAAGAAGAATCTGATTATTGTGTTAACGTAATCAACTGGCTATATTCGCTCATTCATCTCGATATTCGCGAATTGGTAAAATGTTCTTTCGAAAATTTTATCTATTTCGGATATTCCAATGTGTGTACTTTGGGTGTTATATATGGAGCTGGGCGCACTTGACCTCCACTTTACGGTTTTATCGTATACCAGCCCACAGTACAATCTCTTTGAACAGTGTTTTAGCATTTCTGATACTCGATAAAGCGTCGTTATTGACATCGAACCCGAGTTTATTTATTTTTTCAATTCAAAGATTTATCGCTAGACATTGATTACATTACATTGATCGTTGAAGGATAAAAAAATTTCACATAAAAAAACTCTTCTATTTGACTCGAATGATAAATTTCAATTCCTGCTCCGAGTTGTACCATCCTAACTCATACCTATTTTTTCTAAAACGATTATTGTGCAAATTAGAAAAAAAAAAAAAAAAAAATAGCATCAGCAGACTGATAATCGAATCATATCAGAAGAAAGAGTTATACTTAGTGTAAAAATTTGCTTGATGTATTCAATCAAATGACATAGCAATAAATTTCTCGAAAGGTCACTTAAACGCATGTGATCGCGGTATAAGTTTTAAATTGCAATTCATATTTCCTGACGATCCTGCTCTAAATGACGTATATCGTAACTAAACGAATTCCCCCCGTGAACCCAGCATAAGCCAATTAGAAAGAAAAATATCCTCTCCCAACGAGGATACAATTTATCACTGCGATATTACGGAAATATTCATTAAAAAGAAAGCCTATGGAATCCGATAATGCGTGACATTCGCGTGATACATAATAGCAAATTTTTCCGCAAACGGACGGTTATTTTTTTTTTTTTTTTTCGTTTTGTTTTTCTTATACCCGCGGATCTCACAATCGCTCGTGCCTAATTGGTCAATTACGCTCATTAACGTCTCCGATGTAGGAAGGCGAGCCGCCCGATTAGATCTCGCGCTTCGCCCCTTCGACGCTACGACGATTTCACCCCTCCACGTGCCCATCACCCCACCTCTTGCACCTTGGTTAACTAACTAACTAACTCTCTCTCTCTCTCTCTCTCTCTCTCTCTCTCTCTCTCTCTCTCTCTCTCTCTCTAACTCTTTTCCCGTCTCGTTGCAGCGCTCTCTATCCCCTCTTCATTTTCTATCCTGTCATCCCCACCATGCAACTGAATGCAATTGCATTTGCATGCCAGCTCCAAGCGGCAGCCTTTCCCCGCATACTCATGGGTCCCCACAAGAATAGCTCTCACTGGATTCACCGACGCACGCACCCATGCATCCTCGAACGGTGGTTCGAAAATCACACGATTTCCTCGTCAAACATTGTTACATGCGCGTATATTTATATGTGTATAAATGAACGTGTGTATAGACCTAGGCGTCGACGGGGTAGGTCACACCCCGCGTTTACAGTCGACGAATACGCCCCTTCGTAAATCGCATCTTTTATCCCCACTCCCGGGTCCACGTTTGTGCCACGGTGGAAGGAAAAAGTCCCGCTGCTATAGACTGTAGTATGGTCAGTCAGTCGACTCGGAGAGCTCGCCTAGCTAACAGGCAATCGACTGTTGGCAGGAAGAAAAAAAAAAAAAAAAATACACACAAATTTTCCCTCCTCATCGACATTCATTCTCGTATTTCCCACGAGTGTATCGAGAAAATTTATCGTTCCGAGCCAAAAGTCATCCTTGAATCGTTATCCGGCTAAATAAACGCGTTCGAGGGCCGTGGGAGTGGGGGGGCAGAAGAAAAAAAGACTTTGATAAAGTGTCGTTGACGAATATTTCGAACAAACACGCGCGGGTCGTTCGAAAAGGTTTTTTTTCTTCTTCTTCTTCGAAATATTTTCTCCTCAATTCATCGATCATCAATTGTCATTGCGAGCTATATCGTCGAATATATAATACTTCGTATATTTACATCGTGGTATATGATGACACTCCGTTATCAGTGAATCTTCGATAACGATGACAGTCACGAAGTAAAAAAAAAAAAAAAAAAAACAATCAGCAGGTGCATCGAAGAAATTCGATCCAATCGAATAATTCGAACGGTTCGTGTGTGTTTGTGTGCGTGTGTGTGTGTGTGTGAGTGTGCATAGACTGAGGTGCTGCTCCGATAACAGTTGAACAAAAAAGAACAACAAATAAGCGCACTCGTGCCGGTTAAAAACTTAACAGCGATATAGGAGGATCAAGAGAGAAGAAAGAGATCAATTTTTCCGATCGTCCGATAATGACAGTGTTAAGAATGACATCGCCGGTTACGCCACCCTCGACGAGTCCAGGTTCGCCCGATCAGGCGCAACCCCCTCAGCCATCGACTCGACCACCAGCACAGCACAGATTGAGCTTTTCCGTGGCGTCTTTGCTCGCCGATACGAAGAAAAGCCCGGAATTATCATCCCGACGAACCTCGATCTCTCCAAGCTCCTCACCTTATCCATTGGTTCATCATAACAACAACAACAACAACAACAACAACAACAACAACAGCAGCAACAGCAACAATAACAATTACTCGCGTACGCCTCCACCCTCGTCAAATTTGCCAAAATACAATGCCGATGTATTGTCATCGCGTTACGCGTCTCTGTTGGCCAGTGCCGCGATTGAAATGTCAAAAGATCGGGTCACTGATCAACGAGTACCTCTGCATTTATCAACAGCGACGAGTCCATCGTCTCGTACACTCGCCGATCATTATAAAATAGTGAAATATCCGGATATCGCGGAATCCTCGACGAGAGCATCGCCAACGAGTCACAGTGTCTCGAGTATGCTGGATCATCGAATTTCCGGCGGCTCATCGTCGCTGAATTCCAGCGGCAACAAGAGTCCCGCAATCGTTTCATCGTTATCACCGAAACTCTCGCTGTGCGGTAATCTTGGCTACAACGGGCAAGATTTCGTCGCTCACTCGCCGAGAAGCTCGCACGAGGAGGTACGTTCGCGTTGCTCGGAACTCGACGAAATGGACGACGAGGACGAGGATAGCCTCGTTGACGTCGAGGATCTTCAGCAGAACAGCGGTAGTTCACCACCGGTCAGACCGACACCCGCTTATATCGGTGGATTCTCAACGATCGGCACGATTTCGGGACTATCGGCGAGCTTACATCCGGCCGTTTGGGGAGCAGCCGGACATCCGAATGCCGCGGCAGCAGCCGCAGCCGTTGCCGCCGGCTACTTTCCCGCACACTTCTCCCATCACGCACCTCTCAATGGTAAGTTGCATTTTTTTTCACATTGTTTCGATCGTATGGGGATATACTATTTTAATTCAACAAAATAGGAAAGGATATGCTCGTGTTGAATATTTCGGTCGATGACCATTATAGCGAAACGTTCCTGATAATGGTCATATAATTTGCCAATTTGAGATTCTTTCTATCCCAAAACTGCAGTGATTGACCGGAAAATGAATCAGCAAAGTAGATAAGGTGAGGGAAGAAGCAGAAGGTCTCAATTTTAGGCGGTGACGTGCTCGCAGTAATAGGGACTCATTAAGAGCGATCTTATTTATTATATTATTTTTATATCAATAATGGCAGGATGTTAACAATTGTAAGTTTGGATTTTCGAAGCTTAATCTGAACTGATGCTGTGAGCAAACAATTTTCGAAAGTATAGAAATGAGTTGGATTCCGTGGACCGGGACTCTTCGTGCCGTCGCTACTGGCTCAATGAAACTATAAACCTCAATAAAGCTAACCTATATTAAACCTGAGCCATTTGGCCAATGACACGAACATTCCGGTACTCGATAAATCTCCATGGTGGACATTAACAGCAATGATATTTTGGCAGATTTTGGTAATTGTTTAATCTGTTAATTCGAGAGTTGATGTTTTTAGGCGAATGATTGTTGATGGCTTTATGTTTATCAGTGAGGTTTAATTATTTGGTGAATTTTGATTGACCGTTAAACCGTTTTTATAATCGACGATCAAACTTTTTTTCGCAAATTCATAATCATTGATCAAACAATTCCCGTGGATGGTCGTCAATTTTTAACAATTACCTCGAGTGCCAATGATTTTGGACCATTTTTTTGCGAAAGCTCATCGCATTGGCTTATAATTTTCGGGGTCGGTTGTCAATACTTGATCCTTGGTGTTAATTGTTAATTACAGATTTGTGGGTGGATTATAACCTTCATTTTCATTAACTTACCGTAAAAATTTCATCCTGTAACTCAGTTGGCCAACTCCTATGAATAATTCAGAGCGCGATAAACATTCTCGCGCGAGTAAACTTTGGTACGTTGAACACATTCTCTTTTTGTCGCGTCGACTTTGCGTTTAATGGAGCAATCGGGGTCTTTTGTATCGCGATAACAGTGAGCGAGAGATCAGTTTAGGTACCGTTATACCGATTTATAAGGAAGTAACTCACGGGCATCAGCAGCGATAACTCGAACGTTTAAGTGTGCATGGTGTACATATATATATATATATATATATATATATTATGTAACAATAGAGTGTTGGTACAATTGCGAATTACTGCTGAGCTCTCGGTGTGCAAATGGATCATTAGCGTTAATGACGTGGGTCCGCGAAGCGCGTTAATCTTCGAGCGGGAAATGAGGTGCACGCGCTGGATGTGTCGAGCGTCTATGATATTACGCTCTTTTGAGCACTCCGGTAATTTCCCCCCGTAAAAGTCAATTACTCTTTTTGCGGATTACACAACCCAAGATTTTATCCATCGCACTCGCATGAAAATCACGCTGTGGAATAGAAAAACTTCTCTTCGCTATTCTTCCATTCTCGAATTTCTAAATTCAAACAAATTAGAATATGTACGACGAGAAAACGGACAATGAATTCACGATAATTAAAAAAAAAAAAAAAATTCATTAGTCAATGAATAAAATTTGAACCCACGAAGAAAAAATTCTTTAGCTGCGTTTAGATTGACGTTGTTTTTTTTCTTCTTTTTTTTATAAAACTTAATTTAAAATGAGGTGGAATTTCTCGGATAGCTTTTGCGAATCTCAATGCCCGCGATTTACCCACGGATCCGCGCTATTATCCATTCACTGCGAGTTTTGAGTTGATAGCCTGCCGTCGGCTACACCCAACATATCGTTCTCAGTGTTTCCTTCTACTCGCGCTATATACGATCTCGCTATATACGACATAAACTCATCTCATTTCGCGTATACCAGTATATCCAGCAAACAGCCCTTGAACGAGGGTGAGACGCAATAATTCTCGCGTTATGGACCCTTCGAGAAAGTGGCAAGGTATTAACCGTATACCTTGGTATAATACGCGCACCATGAGCTTGTGGAGTTTCATCCAAGCACCCCCAAGGTATATCGCTATCACTTGAAACTTTCACGGCGTCATCATTCACTCTTCCACGATCCTCCCTCGAGTGTATATACGGCTCTTCTGTTCAGAGCCAACCGGAGAGTCTCCGTGCGAATAAATTTTTTTTATTTTTTTTATTCCCTTGTCAGGAACAAACTCTCGAACGATTTTCAATTGCTCGATATACTTTTTTCCTTGTATATACCTCTCCGAAAGCCACACTGTAACAATATTTTATCTCTCACTCGGGTATAACTTTATCAGGATTATTGTATAATCACGTTTTTTTTGCTCGTGTCCTCATTGAATGAAAAGTATAAAGGATTTTCAATTAAAATTCATTTTATTCAATGAAACTTGCGATTCGCGAAAATTTTAATTAACGGATTAACCATTGATATATCAATGCATTGACCGAGGTTGATTACGAAATCATTTCGACAATATACATAAATATAATTTTCACCATCTTCTTCTCTCGCTATTGCGATTATTTTTATTAAATCTCATAAATTCAGTCTCGTTACAGTGTCATTTAATATTCTATTTTTTTCAACCCATTAATTTTTTACGAAGCATTTTCCATCGTTATAAATTCATCCTTATTATTCCCGATGTGATATTCCCCATTCAAATCGCTTGATTCGCCTTTCTCCTCCTATCGTCAATCACGATTAAGAAAAAAAAAAAAAAAAAAAAAAAAATAAGAAAACACAAACAGCCAACCTCTCTCTCGAGGGCAACGTCAGATCAGGCATCCATCAACATCGAGAGTAACGAGAATTGTCGACAGTCTTCCGGAGCTCTGAAATACACTTTCGCCCTGGCTATTGCAAGTATTATTGCTTACTCTTCCGCTCCTTTACCTCTATCTCATCGTTCGCAACTGCATCGCGTATGATCTTCGTGCGTTCGTCGTTTCTTCCCTCTCGCGAATCTCATCTTCTTCGTCGTCGTTGTCGTCGTCGTCGTCGTCGTTGTCGTCGTCGTCGTCGTCGTCGTCGTCGTCGGGATTTCGCGGAACGCTATCTCGGGGAAATCAGCTAATTATTTCGAATGGATTCCCGATCGGGCTCGGATTAAAATCCGTCTCGGGACGTTTTTGGCCGGTGGCCCGTGAGTCTCCGAATGCCGGAGACTAATTGGACCCTTAGCGTGGTCCCGTACGACGTAGAGGAACTGGCGCGCAGCGCACAAACACACACACACACACACACACACTTACACTCAAAACGGATTTCAACAAAGGACCTGTGATCTCTGCTCTTTTCCTGCACCGAAACTCTTCTGGTTCGAATGCTCGATACTTATACATAATGTCCTATATATATGTATATGGATACATATATACGTTTGTACATTCTGTATATGTATATATAACGTATTATCCATCTCTCTTTATCATCTATTCGTCCTTTCTCTCCTACTCGTTTATGCTACTTCTCCTTTCTACCTTAACCTTTTCGCGAGAGAGAGAGAGAGAGAGAGAATGCCGAATTTGAAATTCAAAAACGAGAAACGATCCCGCCTCTCTACACTGCCTTTTGTCCTCGCTCTCGTCGGGCCACAGAAGCCGTTGCTGGGAAGCTTTTCTGCTCCTATACCACTTGACAAAATCGCAAGGATATCCTCGACGCAAGTTTTACTCAACCGGCTACAAATCTGTCAATTGTTTCGAGACAAATATCCACCGATACAACAATCTCGAATATAAGCTCACGGTGGAGTTGTATTATTCAAATTGTTTTTCAAACGTCTCGCTTGCGCGAGGGGACTCTGAGCACGATCTGAGCTTTTAATGCTCTACAGGTGTATTATCGTCGTGAAATCTTCACCAATTGATTATACACGATGATCATTTGAAATTCTACAATAATTACCTTACTTTGTTTTTTTTTTTTTATAATTAAATAAATTCTTGTAATGATTGAGGCAGAGGTAATGAACGATAATTAATTTCGGCATTTGCGCAAAACCGCAACCCGTAAAATATAATTTTTTTTTTTCCCAATTCCTTCATCATTCCGTATGGGCTATGCGGTCATTTCTTTTCTTTTTTATGAACAAAATCTCGCAATTTTCTCTCATCGCTATACTCGTTTTTTCGTCGTTGTGTCATTACGACAGCGTGAATGTCGTTCCGCTACGCTATAAATTTGCGCTCATCGAAGTTACAGGGACGGAAATGGGGGAGAGGGGGGTGGGGGGGTGTACACGAAAGCGAAGAAGAACAAGAGGATTTCCCATCTTTATCGACGTAACGAACGCTCATTAGTGTTTACATTCAATAATTATCCGATGTTATACGAGGGGCGTTGAAAAACTGAGACACGTATCGTTTATACGCTTCTGTATAATTACACACACGCGTGCGCACACGCACACACACACACACACACACACACACACGCGCGCGCGCGCATAAATGGGTTATAAAATGTAATATAAGTCTTGCGGTGAGAAAGATCGAGTGAAACGACGAAGGATGAGGACACGGGACGACCAGGCCGGAATTCTGCGGTCGTTCGAGTGTACCGGGCTCCCGGCAAAAAACGTCTAATGGAGAAACGTTTTGCGGGAGCAGTTGCCCCGGAAAATTATGAATTGCTTTCCACAAGGAGTAAAAAAAAAAAACCTTACGCCCATATGTAATGCACCGCGTACTGAAGCACAGTAATGTTATAAAACCTTCCGATTTGCGGGTTAATTTTTTTTCCACATGGTAAAGAACTTACGGCTTCATCTCCGGTAGCTCGCGGTGGGAGAGAGAGAGAGAGAGAGAGAGAGAGAGAGAATATCGTTGTGTTATTGGTATTTTTTTATGACTATCAAAAACTTGATCCGTAACCACCCGAACAACATATACACTTATTATGTCTGAATTAATTTTTTACCCCATGGTCTTGTTTTTTTTTTTTCAGAAAACGGTGAGCCCGCCAAGATCAAGTGCAATCTGCGCAAGCACAAGCCAAATCGCAAACCAAGAACACCGTTCACGACTCAGCAGTTGCTCGCGTTGGAGAAAAAATTTCGCGAGCGACAATATCTGAGCGTCGCCGAGAGAGCCGAATTTTCCTCGTCTCTTCATCTCACCGAAACACAGGTAAAAAAAAAAACAAGTAGAATTTATATTTTGCCAATTCGAAAGGAAGAGAGAGAAAAAAAATCGCATTCGAATTGAAAATAAAAAATGGATGGTAAAAAAAAAATGAAATATTCATTGCGATGACGTATGATTGATCGAGATTCGTTTTTTTCTTCGTTATGATTCTCTCTTCAGGTGAAAATTTGGTTTCAAAATCGACGCGCCAAGGCGAAGCGTCTTCAGGAGGCCGAGATCGAGAAATTGCGAATGTCAGCGGTGAGGCAACATCACAACAGTTTGTACGGTTCGCATCACGGTCTTTTGGGTCCCGGTGGACTTTATCCGGTCAGTATGCTTTCGCATCCGGGACTGACCGCTCATCACGCGGTAAGTCAGCACTCGTCAAGGGAATGAATTTTATCGCAATCAAGAATTTTTGCCTTTTCTTTCTTTCATGAAGAATTTTTCAAGAACAAAATTAAATGAAAGTACTTGAAAAATGCTTCGATTCGGAAGAAAGTCAAATTTCAATCGCGATTCATCAATTCGAGTGAGCGAAACAAAAAAAAAGGGGGGGGGGGGGGGAACGTGACAGTGATAAGAACCAATCAATTCCGTCGAATTTGTAAATAAATTAAAAAAATAATAATAATAATAATAATTATGTACATAGTCGTCGTTCGTTAGTGAGAAATTATCTCCGATCGTCAAGAATTGTGTAAATATTGCACATAATTATACAAAGCGAGATTACACGCTATTAATTCAATAAATTTTTTTCTTTCTTTTGTATAAATGTAAAAGAGTCGTTAGTATTAGTACGTGTACATATGAATAATGCATCAAAGAGGAATATTTAATAAAACGTAATGTGACAAGATAAAAAGTGTGTTTCTTTCGTCTTTACTATACGCCCTATCTCCCGATCTATTCGCTGTTTGCAGTACCATACTATAGCGGCTGAGAACGACTTAGAGCGCCTATGGTGGCGAGAATGCACATGTTTTGCTGGAGCCGCGTAGTGCAATTGAGGGCAATATAATAGAGAAGTGGCGGAAAGGAAATTTAAACTGTTGTGTGAAGTCATATAAGAATTTTTTTTTCTGCTACACAACTTCGGAAATTAAGTTTTACGCGTTTCCGACAGCAATTTATAAAGTTGAGCAGCGAAAAAACTAGATTCGTCGGGTGCAAAAAACAAAGAAAGTAAAATTCTTGAGGTTAAACACGGGCATATATTGTCTGATATGAAAAATTCACGTCAGGATATTATAATACAAATGAATTGATTTTTTTTCCTGTTTAGTAGCTCTCATGATTGGCTACCCGAATGCGCAGTGAGCAATTCGTGGGTAATCGTTCATATACGTTACAATCAAGTCCGAGTTACGTCTTTCTTGTTCTCGATACGAGCCTTGTCGGTTCGTATGACAAGACCGACAAGGTTCATGCTTAGCCTCAAATTGAGAAGGAAAAGTAGCCGTAAAATTATTTTCATTAAATCGTGATACGTCGATTTATTATTTTTTCAACGCAGTTATAGTCAAGCTCACATAAAAAAAACTCTATGCAGCACGAATATAAACGTTCGTTTATTAAAATTAATCCAGCAAGGTTTCGTCTATGTAAATAAATGAGAGCTATTCCAGCAAAATTTGCGGAGTACAGCCGCCGGCCGCGGCGCCACATGGCTTTCTGCACACAGCGAATAGCGCACCGGCCAGTGGCGAAGCGGTGCGCGCAGAGACATCTGTACGACGCGACGTGAACTTTCGTGTATCGATGCCAGCGACAGCGGGACGCTATGGAACTAATCCGCGACTGCGTAAGTTTTAATGATCATAACCCCGAAACGAGGCGAAATATCGATGTGTTAATGACGAATTATCGACAAATTATGAACTGCGCTAAGTCTGGATATTCAATTCTTGTAGACCGAACAGAGTTCATGATTATTTAAGTATTTCTTTCGTTAATAGAAGACAATTTTACAAGTATTTTTCAATGATTTCATCGAAATTTTTTTAAAATTTGCGTCAATGAATATCGTGAAATTCTTCTCGATGATGAAAATCATGATAACGATCAAGATACATTGAAAATATAGTCTCGATCTCTCCGAGGGCTTTGCCAATTTCCCGGGCTCGCCTGTATCACGAGGATATGTATAATTTCGGGTCTTAAGCTCGTAGCCGCGTGCGTGGATTTTAGTCGTTCAAGTTTTCATCGAGGGGACGAAAAAAAATTTTTTTGATTTGAAGATTAGCTGGTATAGAAATAAGATTGGGTAAACGAGAGAAGGAAGCCACTGTGCTACACTCGCTCGCTTCGGGCTTGCTCGCGCGAGCGGTCGCGTATGTCGCGGCATAAATTAGCCGTGGCAATTAGTTTCAGAATCGACCGCCCCGGGCGGCTTGGCGCCACCATCTTGATTATATTCTACACCGGGAGGATTCGAAGACAGTAGCGAGCACTGTTTGCCGAAAGACTAAAAGCTATCTCCCTCCTCGCTGTTTCTCTCTTTGTCTGTCTGTTTGTTTCTATCTCTCTCTTTTTCTTGAGGTTTGCTGTTTTCTGCTGGCTAATTAGCGATGCCCACCAAGATATCAGCAACGCACGCTAAGAATACGAAACATAAATATTGCAATTTTTTTTTTTTTTTTTTTTTCTTCATCTCCGCGATCTCATACCGCCCACACAATTTTATAACGTTGTTTTTCGTTTCTCTCGCGCGTCTCGATGTTACCCGAGAATTTCGAGGATTCAAGGACCGAGAATTTATTGTTTATTTCAAGGAAAAAAAGTTCCTTCCATGACGCATCAGAGTTTCTTGTATCGGAAATACTTCGAAACTTTTTTTTTCGCGTACAATTCGATGATAAATTTGATTTAGTATCACAATAAAAATGTATCGGGTGCTCCGGCGCTCCTTTAATTAAAAGATTTGTAAAGGTGCAACTTTCGTTTCTAAAATTTCAAATTTTGTAAGTCTTTTCTTTTTTATTAATTAGCGTGGAGACGTTACCGCGTCTCTTGATTTTTTTATTATTGTCTATTACATAATGACGTAAATATATTTTTTTAAATACTGTAGTAGAAAATTTCGATCGTGACATGTTGCCCCGTTAGAGAAATAACGCGCGTATTACGTCACGCGTTTGAGAAATAACGTGTGTTTCAGTGTAAATTTGTCTGTCCTGCACTCCTGGTAGCTGGATTTGTTCATCGTAGAAATTGACGCGTGTGCCGCACAGGCGCTCTACAGGCCTTCGGGGTATATCTCGTCATTGCCGGATCGTTGCCGCGCTTGTTAGCCGAATATATAACGACTCTTCGGTAATTAACCCTCTCTTGCTCATCACTCGCTTATATGCATGTATATTTCGCTGTCTTTCTTCTCATTCCTGTATATTTCCACGGATAATATAGTTATTTGCGCTTTGTGCAAACGTTCTGACGTCATGAAAATTTGGTATTACTTCTCTCTCTCTCTCTATTGCCTCATACGCGTACATGTCGTAACGAGACATTCGAACCAATGAGAATGTCCTCTTTGTGAGGAGCCCGCTGAGAATTTAAGATACAAATATGTAAGGAGGGGTTGGTGCAAATTTGAACCAGATGCCTATACACAGTGAATGGTGAACTTTCGGATTATTCTCCGTGCCATATATTTGAGCCAACACCTCCACGTATATAGAAGACGTATCGGAAATATGTAAACGATACATGGAATGAAACTTCGAAAAAAATACCAATGCGACTGAACGTTTTTTTTTTCTCCGAGAAAACAAGATTTATGTATATCGATGAAAATTCTTTACTCGTGATGAAATTTTACTCGATTTATAGTATATATAGTATCTTTTTTCTGAGGCGGCACGTGCATAGATATTAGAGAAGTATCGTATATACGGATTAGAAGATAATTTTTTTTATTCTTCTCGATTCGATGTATATATAATCAAGCGCGTTCGGCTAATTAATTGATTCGATGGCAATTAAGAAGTTTAGCGCCGATACTTTTTTTTTTCACCCGCACTCTGCGGGACGCTCTGCTCACCCGGTTACTATACGAGATTTATATGCAAATATGTCTATGAAATCCATGGATAATTCTATATTACTCGGATCATTCTACGATGCCTCCATCGGTATAGATCCTGGGGATGACGACAAATTATCGCGCATCAAATTTATTTTCACCGCGCGTCATACATCTCTTCATTGATAGCTGCACAAAGAAAAAACTAAACCGAATAAAAATGAAGGCCTCAAAAAAAAAAGACGTTTTTCTTCCAGCAGAGATCTCCGAGAGTACAGGTCTCCTTAGAGCCCTTGAAAGTATACTCTCTGCGTGTGTATATTTGATAATTTTTTTTTAGTTATACGCATACATCGCGAGAACTATACGAGAGAGCCTAACCTAAACGAGCCAGGGAGGAGCATTTACGGAGTCTCAACGGTAAGGAGCTAATTACGCATTGATTATCATCTTGCCACCCCATACACACACACACACATACACACACACACACACATCATGTGACCCCAGCTTTCTGACGTGCATGCATATATACTATATATACGTATATATTTGGTGTTCTATGGCAAACAGTTAAAGACGCAGATAGTTTTCTCGCACGCGAGAACCGCATCGGTTTCTATCTCACGAGCGCGTGTGCAGTGCGACGCCATATAGGCATATTCCTTTTTCCGGGACTGAATATACATAAGCATGGATACTCACGGTATTTGTAAATGAAGAAAAAATTCTAATGAACTTTTACGAGGCTTCAAACAGCTAAGCAGTTGACCCGAGAAGCTACGACGTTAATTAATTTCGACGCAATTTTATCTCAGAATCGCCGCTAAGTCCCTTGAATTAATAAAATCAGTCCCGACGCGTATCATGGAGATGCTTTTTTTTTACATATTCCTTCACCGTACACCGACGAGCCTCTCTCTCTCTCTCTCTCTCTCTCTCTCTCTCTCTCTCTCTCTCTCTCTCTCTGTCTCTCTTTCTCTCTCTGTCTGAGAAAATTTATTTATTAATAACGGGGCTTGCGATCGTGCCGACTTCAATATGAATATGCGATATCTATGGCTTAAAGTCAATAAGACCTTGCGGGTATTCATATAACGATGGACTTGATGCCCCTTTGACGCTCGCGGGCGTCGGTAAATTTGTATGTGAAAGAATTGCCGCGTGAGCCACATGCCTAGAGATTCTGAAAGACGTCAGCACCCAAGACCAAACGATTTTTCGGTTTGATTGATACACCAGCGGTATAATATCGTATATAGACGCTGAAGAGACGATCTCTCGCTTCGCGCGAGCTGGCCGCCTTTTTTTTCCTTCAGCTTTGCGCCGAATTAAATAACGCTGCGCGGCGCGTTATACTCGCGGCACGGAATACTTGGCGCAATCAATAAAAATGTTTTTTTCTTTTGCATATAAACCGGTTGTCACATCGACGGTTGTATACGAGTATGCATATATGTGTACATGTATATGATGTGTTTAATTTTGGCATATCTGATCTTTTTTGCACGTGTATAATGCAGATATGTATATTTATATATAATTAGGAGATATGCCAGCTGGATTACAAATTGGATGGATATTAGACTAATGTGTTTTGCATATTGTATACGGCGCCGAAAAGATTATTCGTCACGAGTTTTTTTTTTTTCCGGTAATGCCAAAAAAATTTCATTATCTTCCCCCGTGCTTGTTCGTCTCACAGCCGCGCGGCTCTTTGATTTTTCCGTTTCTATTTACACCTATACCGAATATACGTGCCTGGGAATTTTACACATTCTGTAAGCTTATACATAGGATATTTTATATATCCTCTCGGCTTCATTTATTCGCGGCACTCATTATCAAACGTGACTCGATTAAGATCGTTCTTTAATTAAGTACCAGCTCATTTAAATAATTGGTAGAGGGGCTCTCGAAAGCCGATTAAAATGTCGCGACACCACATTATATATACTCCCGCTATTGATAATGATGATGATGATGATGATGATGACGATGATGATGATGATGATTATGATTCGAAACTTTCGCTCGATCGAGGGCTTTGAAAATTTTGTATAATTGCAACGATATTGAGATTTTATCAGTATGAAAATCAATTTTGCGAATTATTTTTTTCAATCTTTGTATTTCTTTTTAGGGGCTTTAAAAATTGTATATCGGCAATAGCGGCAATAAAGGTCACTGATCCATCGGTAATTTACGTGTGTCAAACAAAAATTAATTTCAATAATTTCTGTATGAAAGTAGGATATCAATAAAAAGTATCAAAAAATAATATTTAATAGTTCAATGCAATGCTTGAATCAAATGAAATACTTAAATTAAAAAATAATACTTAAATGCAAGCTGAATTGCTTCCTCGTCATGTTTCAAGTTTATAATTTAACATTATCGCTCGTCATCCTCTAAATTTATCATTTTTTGGTTCACACCCCCCCCCCCCCCCCCCCCCCGCATAATCAAAACCTCGTCGATTGCTCTCTTGCACGGCCTGTAAGTGTAGCGATATTTCTCACCCATTTATCGAACGGTTAAAAGATCGACTAAATAGTCGTTTGTGCAGCGCTAAGTGAGCGCAAAGTGGTAGCTCGTGTTTGCTGGACCGTAGGTGGTCCGCTCGGCAGCACATACACGTGATACGATACATAAATAAATATAAGCGGTACTACCGTATATACAACTCGACCGGACACCGTCTCTCCGCACATACAAATAAAGGTAGAGTACACCACCGAGCCAAAATTTATCACCATTATTACCGTTCTGGCGAGCAAACGGAGAGTTTTTTTCCCAGTGAAAGGAACGAAAAAAATATTACCCCAGACTTACCGATACCGAAGCTTGGGTGAAAAATATTTCGTTACTTCGTTAAATATACGACTTGTATCGCGTGTCTATACATATGAATGGGCACTTTCGTAAAAAAAATGAAAATAAAAAATAGCTTAATAGAAATAGAAATTCTTCGAGGAGTGCGTTTTTTTTTCTACAAAGTTCGAATTTTTCATTGGAGCAATTGCATCACAGTTCATTCGAATGATTTCTAAATCGTACTAGACACCCCCCCCCCTCCCCCTGCACAATGGTTTAAAATGAAAATAAATCTTTCGTGAATAAAAAATCGATTTTTAATCCTTTCGACGAAAAATTATCGACTTTTGGTTTGAAGAAAAGGCTAGAATTGTAAAAAAGTGGGTCACATAATCTTGACGCGCAGTTCGGGAGCGGACCCGGCGAATAAAAAGCCATACACCAGACCCAAAACGTTCGGTTTGGGCATACACGTGTAACAGAAGGAGTCTCACGCGCGACAGGATGAAAAGGGTCCTCGTAAAAGCTTAGAGTGTCTCATACCTTTTCAGAGCCCGAGTATACGAGTCTATATATTCGTATTGTATGAGAGAGAGAGAAAGAGAGAGAAAGAGAGAGAAAGGTTTTTCATTGAAATAAAAAAGACGAAACTTTTCGACTTTTAGAGATTCGTAAACGAAAAATCCCATAGACCCTTGACAATGCACCCATGAATATCCCACACGCACGACTATATCTTATTATTATACTATAATACTGACTTTTTTTTCTCCCTTGCAGTGATTTTCTCCAACGAATGAAACCATCTCCCGTCATGAATTCAAGAACACATTCTTATTTCATATAACGGTGGAAACACCCGCGCATCTTATTCTCTTTCATTCCTATAATAGGAATGCCCTTTACTACATACAGATATATCACAATCCACCTTTATGAATCTATGAAGATATTAAGTTAACTGAGAGGTGCATCGATATGTGTATATTTTGTTACTCCATCTTTTTTTTTTTTTCGTCGTCCCCTAACTCTCACCCCGAAAAAATCTGCGCGGAGAATAATATGAGGGAGGGGATGTACTAAATTTTTTTTTTTTTTTTTTTTCGTAGGGTCGTGTGCGTTGTTCACAATGGTTATTCGTTCACCCGTAATGGCGCTCTCGTATCTTTATAACCGATCGAGAAATTTGGAGGCGAGTGAATTCGTGCACGCACGACGATTCGGAAAATCGGGATATACACAAAGGGAATTCTCAATGAAATGAGATTTTTCTTTTTTTTTTTTTTTCCTTCCGCGAGAGCCTGAGGATCTTATACAGAGGCTACGCGCGAAAGCGTTTTATGGTTTTTTAATCGCGAGAAAATCCAAACTGGGGGATGATACGCATATATAGTAGAATTTAGTAGGTAAAATTCTTTTATGTGACTCGTGCATATGAAGTATGATCATTATTATTATTATTTCTGGGGAGTATTGCGTAAGATTTTATAATCAGCGTTTTTATTCGTTTCACTATCTTCCCTTAAATTTCATTTATGCCCCTCTACTCTCGTATTATTCACACCTCATATGAACCTGCTAATTTTCTTCTTCGCCCTCGAGGATGCGCGGATACATTAGAGAAAGTTTTTTGAAGAATTCATGAGATTTTAAAGTTCTCGCGGCTTATATAGTGAGCGGGAGCCAAAGTCTGTGAGTCAAAGAGAGAGAGAGAGAGAGAGAAAGAGAGAGAGAGAGAGAGAGAGAGAGAGAGAGAGAGGGAGACTGAGAAAGCGTTTTGGTACAGGAAGACAGAATTCTAACCGCGGCCATTCGCGTTATTTATATTCGTCGTTTAATTAAATGAGGGAGAAACTATTGTCCCTTTCTCACAATCACGAGTCAGCATTTTATGCAATTTTTCTAGAACGATTTTCTAAAAATGATAAACCAAAAACGACGAGAATTAATAATTTTTCACTAGCAACAATTATTTATCTAGAATACGAGAAATAGAAACTAATTGTTTTTTCGACTCGGTTAGGAAAAATGGAAGGATATTTCGGATTGGTCGGCGTTTTCAGGGACATTACATTTGCCGTGGCGCTTTCAGTCTTAACGGGCTCGTAAACCGGGCCACTCGCCCGTCGTCAATTAACTCTCTCTCTGCTCACACAAAGGGGGCGAAAGAGGGCGCAAAAGCGCCCGGGACCAAAGTCTGCGTGGGGCGATATAAAGGACGAGAGAAGGCGAGAAAGAGAGAGAGAGAGAGAGAGAGAGAGAGAGAGAGAGATAGTGAGAGCCAGGATATATCAAGTACTAGCAGACAAAAGAGCGTATAAGCCACACCACTGTACGCGTTAAATCACATAAGTTACGCCTTTTTGTCAACTCAGCAGGCGGTATAAATATATATAGGTATACATATACGAGGAACCTACGTAGACTTTATTAGTAGCGTCAGAATGTGTTGAAGGTGGAGATATATAGAGCGAAGAGGGGATGGTTCACCTCGAGCGCCCGAGGGGGTTAAAGATTAAATTAAAAATTTGTTGAGAAAAATTCCTAATTACGCTGGCTCGTCTCTCTTGGTCGTCTCTGTATGGGTGAATCTGCGCACGTATCCCAGACCGCCATTTTTTATAATAGCACACCCCTTTGTTTACCCCATAGAGTTTCTTGCAAATTTTTTTCTCTCCAAGCTACTTTCCTTACGAGGTGTCCTCTGTTCTTCGCTTTCAGCCTCGTTATCTTACACTCTCAACCCCTTTGCATTTTCATTGAATCGCCTCGATCGTGAAAACTTTCTGGTGTAAGGCAGCGCTGTGCTTTAAATAAAAATAACTTGCCAGAATTTTTCTTATACATTCGGAATAGAAAAAAAAAAACTTTTTTTATCCATTTTTTTACGATACTGTATAGGGAGGGTTTGAAATAAAATAGAAAAATACTGAAATAAAGCTACTGAATCTTTAAACGAAAGACTTGGATATGTATAGAACGCTAAGTGATAACTTTTTAATTCTTGAAATATTGTTATTCTTTTTGTAGTTCTTTTTGTTTATTGTGTTCTTTTTGTAATATAGTTCTTTTTTGTAGCCATTTCAATTTGTTTTTAGGGATGATAAGAAGAAAAAATGATGTATTCAAGTTCAATAATATCCGTACGAATTTTATTTAAATTAAGTAATTTTTTTAAATGTAATTAATCTAATTTATTGAAATGAAGGTTCAATTAAGATTTCATAAATTATTTTTTTCTAATGGTATTTATTTCTTGAGAATAATTTTTTAATTCCACCGTTTTTTTTTTTTTTTTTCATTTCCGACGACAAACTATAGTTGATCCACTAAAATCGCTGTACTTTTTGTTCCCGAAGGAATTGCATTTATATACTCGCGATGCTAAATTCTCTTTGTATAATCGTTCAAGCTTTAACACGCCGCTTGATTAATTAAGTTACGAAGTTTTTTTTTCTCCAATTTAATTTCAATAAATTACGCGACGAATCGCGCTAATTCTGGCAAAAATAGGGAACATGTAGTTTTGGAAAGTGGAGTTGAAATGAAATCCCACTTTGCACGTATTAAAATTCTTGCAAAGAAATAGAGAGAGAGAGAGAGAGAGAGAGAGAGAGAGAGAGAGAGAGTGCGACGGTTCGCGTCGAGACGCTCGCTTTCGTTCTTATCTGATTGTTCTTCCTCTTTCAGCCTTACCATCCCCGGCATCACCCACACTCTCAGGAACTGTTCTAATTAAACTCCGACGAAAATTGCTCACACTACCCGGTGGTCAAACTTCTGTCCTCTTTGCTATTCGCAAGGACACGTTATATACGTCATATCACATTTGATAATAAATTATATGCGTGAAACAGTTTGCCTCGAATATGAACTAAAGTGCCTCGTTTCGCTGTATCTTAAAAATCGCATGCATTTTTGCCATCTGAGGGATGATCCGAGACAAAAATTTGACATATTTATTTTGTGGAAACGTCTAATTTCATGACGAGAAACAATGTTTTGGTCCACTGACGATGACGAGTATTTGAAAATTCAAAATGTCGAGTCAAAGCTGCTGGATCGAAGATTGCTCTTGAAATATTCCTGGACCTTTTTTTTTTTAAATCATTCTGAATTCATAAAAAAAACTTAGGGTATATTTTACCGTGATGCGGTGAATAATGAAATTTAGTTAAATTTTTGCTATCACAGCTGTTCGTGTGCACCGGGGATTGAAAAATATGGGTTTCACTACTGTGTCCGTAGGACAAAACTATTCCAGCGCATCCTCGTCCGCGTTCTATGATAATTAACTCCATTATAGCATTTAATTGGCCCGAGTGCCGTTGATCTGGCTTTCACCCGATGGTTGCCATCTTGTTTTTCATCCCGCGCAGAAATAAAGAAAAAAATGTCGCGCGGTATGCTTTTTTTTTTGTGCCGGATCTAATGTCACATAAATTTTCTTAATTGATTCAATTTATTATTCTCATTTTTTCGGTTATATACGAAACTTATAGTTTTCGCAATTAAACCTCAAAAAAACTGGAAACGAAAATATTTCGGGGAATAATTTTTGTGCGGAGGCAGCGTAAGGAATTTCATCGCAAAACTTCGAAGCATATGTTATTGTTAAGAAACGAAAAACCAAAGACAACCAGAGGACTCGAACATCGATACAAATCCCCAAGACATATGCCAGTTGACTATACCCTCCTGTCCGGAGAACAAAATGTCTGAGCTTTTCATTCGCGAATCGGACGAAAATCCTCAAAGAAAACGTTATAACTGGCTGCGGAGATAAAGACTCTCTTTGCCTCATATGAATCTCATATGGAGTCTTGGAACAAAGAGGTAACGAGGTCGGTCCACAAGGCAAGAGATCTTTCGAACATATATTATATATGCGGACTCACGGCTCGCTTGCTTCAGTTCTGACAACGTGAACTCTGAACATTCGATGAACTTTAAAGTCCATATACGTTCGAGGGTTTTACCCGTCGACATAACGAGATATAAATTGAAGCAATGTATATAATTATCTCATCAAATAATTGTCCATCATTGATGAAAAAAAAAGTAATAATCCAATGAACTATATATTCTAAATTATTCTTGACCATGAAAAAAAGGTTTAGAATTTTTATATTTGATCATAATTATATTCATAACTATGTATCATATCATAAAACCAACAGTTCCGAATGAAATTTTATTCGAAACCTCGCGTTGCTCAGTTGTCAACTCATCCGAGACTCTACACACTTCACATCTATACAATCCAATAATGATATCTCATATCTCTATCCACGTTCATAAAACACAATCGTGAGGCAGCTTGGTAGAAAGGGCAAAAGAGGGTTAAGATCGACACAACGAAAGGGAAGCAAAATAAGAAAGTTACAATAGAGAGAGAGAGAGAGAGAGAGAGAGAGAGAGAGAGAGAGAGAGGGCTGGTAAAAGTTCGACACTGGGTACAGTTCTCGGATGTTTTGCGCTCTCTGTGTCGGTCCAAGTGCGGCTGTTTGCTGTTTCACCATGAACACTCGCACACACATGCACACACACACACACACACACATGCACACGTACACGGTTCATGCTGCAGCGGGTGGTTCATAACTTCGACTCGAGGGAAAGAGGAAAGGCGGGCACACACAGCTCAAGAAGGTCCAAAGTGAGGTCTTCGAGAGCGTCTCTCTCTTTACCTTATGACCAGTTTTGCTATGGGTTGGTGCGTTGCAAGGCGGCATCACGGGTCTCTCGGATTCGCGGGACCACGGCACGAATGAAGTTGTCGTTGTCTCTCGCTGCCAGAACGAACGCCGTGAGACAATGTGGCGCATAAATATCGCCGAGACCTCTCATATTATACTCGCGCTCTCCATCGGCTTTTTTATATATATATATACATGTATATATTTATATTCACATATAGATGCAAGCCAGCACACTTTGTCTCTGTGTGGGCTCAAGATATAGGCAGTATATGTAGTATTCGCTACAAAGGTACCTTTGCCAAGCTATAGACGTCGTTACACCTATACAATACGGAACTCTTTTGCTCTCTTTCTGACCAAGAAATCGTGATACGGGCTGCGCGAAAGTTGATTCCGGAGAACGAAGGACGGCAAATAGGTTATAACCAAAGGAAGAACAAGAAGCAGATATGCCCTTTTTATCGTTGAATATTCAGAGTCGTAGCTGGATGCGATGATGAAGGATTTATTTTTGGTAAAAAGATGTTAAATTCTATCGTGACCTGTATAACCCTGTGACCTATCTCTATATTAGCTGCATTGTAGTATTTGTGAATGCGTTGTATTAATGCGAATCATCGGCCAATCATTGCGGGAATAAGATATCGTATTGAAATGTAAAAAATGCGCATCAAGTATAACCCGGCGCAGCAGTCTCCCTTACACACTAACTTCTTAGGGAGAATGAAAAACTGATAACGCGATCGTGAATACTGTCTTTTCGATGATTTTACGTGTCAGACGAACGCGTCAAGTATTCGCGTTCATGTACCGCGTGAAACATGTAAAACGATGGTTGTTACAGAGAAATCTCTCCAACCGGAAGAAACGGATCGGCCTGAGTCATTTGTCATTGTGTCGCGTTAGTTTTTCGCCACGTGCGCGTACGTCGATTATGGCGATGACTCGTGTGGAGCGTCGTATATTTATAAGCGTATATATATATATTTATGATCGAGTGGGAGAGTCGCCTGTCGGCCCGCGTATCTCCGAGCGATCTAAAATCTTCGAACAATGAGCGCTAACTGGATAACTGACCGGGGTTCGCGTTATCGTGAGGGCAGATAAGAAGCCCCCGTTCCATCCCTTATATTACATTAGCTCTTTCTCTCTCTCTCTCTCTCTCTCTCTTTCTTTCTCTATGCCCATAGAATAATGTGTATATATCCTTACAAGCACGATCTCAACGTCGCGCGCCTCCCTCTTCTCTCAACGCGAAAATCCCCGGGACACGGTAACCCCTCTTACGAGAGAAAGTCTATATTCACATGGTAATGCGCGTATAGGTTTGGCCATATCTTTTCGGCTCTGTTACGAGCTGCCAGAGGGTCCGAACTGTTATTAACAATTTCGGAGCACTATATACAACTAAAGCTTGAGGATGATGTGGAAAAAGTGTCGTCCGAAAGATTCATAGACTTGCGTTTTCTTAAGGAGTTTCGGTACACCTATTGAAAATGCTGCAATCAACTCAATTTTTTTAAATAAGTGACAAACATATAAAACGTGAACTGCTCAAATTTCAAGTCGATCCTCCATGTCGTTTTTGTAAAGATAATTTTCGAAAATTTGGCTTATACACGAGATTAAATGGGAGCAATATTTGTTTGAGCTGTCAATTCCATTAAAATACTACCACCCGCATAAAATTTATGTCAGATCTTTATTAGATCTTTAATATGACTGACAACAAATTTGAATAGGTTCGTCCATCTGGTTTATTAGTTACAAGCCAAAACATAAGCTCACTATCCACGGGTATATATAATAGCGCATGAACGCGGTCGGACTCTCTTTTGTTTTATGCATGCCCCGCTCACCGCGCCCCGCCGCGCCATCGTTTCCGCTTATTCCCCGTCGCCGGTCTGTACCGAAACTCCTTAAATTGTTTTGTTCCTAATATCGGGACTTTGGTGATTGAGACACTGAAATTGAAAAAAAAATAAAAAAACGTTGGTTCGAATAAAACCCCCCGAGACGGGCGTTAAGGTAGTACCCGTGTAGAAAATTGTTGGGGCGTCCCAATTTAAAAAGAGGCCCCTTATGGGCATCAACAGGGCATCCCCTATAGAGGCTTCCTCACTGTTGCCTAACTGGGGCCAAGTCAGGGTTTATTTAGGCATCCAAGTTTATTTTGTTTGGGCTTGCCCAATCTGTGCCAAAGTTGGGCCAAGTCGGGGTTTATTTAGGCATCCAAGTTAATTTTGTTAAGGCTTGCCCAATCTGTGCCAAAGTTGGGCCAAGTCAGGGTTTATTTAGGCATCCAAGTTAATTTTGTTCACGCTTGCCTAATCTGTGCCAAAGTTGGGCCAAGTCGGGGTTTATTTAGGCATCCAAGTTAATTTTGTTAAGGCTTGCCCAATCTGTGCCAAAGTTGGGCCAAATCAGGGTTTATTCAGGCATCCAAGTTAATTTTGTTTGGGCTTGCCCAATCTGTGCCAAAGTTGGGCCAAGTCGGGGTTTATTTAGGCATCCAAGTTAATTTTGTTCAGGCTTGCCTTGACCAAACTTGGGCCTAGATAATATCGAGGAAAATTAACTTGGCCCCAGTTAGCGCCCGGAAAAAATTTCTACACGGGTACGAACACGAACTTAACGATTAGATAAAAATCTGAATTTTTTATATGGTGTAGCAGAAGTGTGTAGGATAACACCTGCAAAATTTCAAAGTGGGTCAACGACTCTTTACGCGAGTAATTAATTCGTAAAATCAAGATATTTATCCCACGCCATATACGAATTCTGGGCTGACGCAACTTTGAAACAGAAATTCGTATCTTTCACGATTAGATACGATCAATATTAAAACTGTTAAATGTTCAGAAAACTATCGCGATTACATACGTTCCATAAAAAAATGGGGTTTGACGAACCTTTTGACATAAAATTATCGATTTTAAGGAAATTTTCCGCGTGCGTCGGATTATGAGCGGTCCGACTCTCTCTTGTTTCATTTGTGCCCCTCGGTCACCGTGCTTACCCGCGCCCACATTTCCGCTTATTCCCCGCCCACAGTTGTGCTCGTACTACCTTATCTCGCATCGTGGTCGATCCAATGATAGTATTTACCCTTTGCATTTATTATAAAAAAAAAACAAGACGAGTGAATTCTTGCTTCGATCAATATATAGGTAGTGATGTGAGTTGACGTAACAAAATAATTATTAGACATCACGATTCCGCTCAATTTATTCAATCCATCTAGTTAATTTTCCAAGAGTATACAGATGAAAATGGTTTAAAATGATTTACGACGAAATATTCTCCAGTATAAAAGTATTATGAAAAAGATAATTCGAAAAGTTCAACATTCCGGAATGCTCACATTCCTTTGGAGTGAAAATATTAACAGGACGAATTTCGACTGCGGGGACAAAAGTTCATGAGAGTTCCATGCATGTAATAAAAACGACTGAACCGACGACGGGGGTGGTGGCGTGCTGGTGGTTAAGATGAGGAACGGAAAGCGGCAAATGTGTTGTAACGCAGAGAGACCGATATAGCGCGGAGAACATTGCCCATTGTCGCGTCGACGACGCGACGACGAAGGGACAGAGTCAAAGACCCCGTCAATGCCGTGCCGAAAGTTATTGCTCTGTGACGAAATTCGATAATCAAATCACACACCGGGCGCCCGTGACTAATAGCGAGAGAGAGAGAGAGAGAGAGAGAGGGCGAGTTCCTAACCACTACTATATCATGACGTGTGGCGCCCTAACGCCGCTTAAATAGAAATCATAATAAAAAAAATCAAACATGGCAGTGCGGAAAATGATTAAAACTAATTTTATTATGAAATAATAATAATAACGAAAAAAATTGCAAGTTTTTTTAGACAGTAAATGAGAAATACTTGAAGCAATTGTCTTTTTGTGATGAATAACGTGCATTTCGAATAATTAAATCGTTAAAAAATGATTTTGGGGAAATGAACCTTAGCAAAGTCTCAAAGTGTTGAGTGAGAATGACTCAGTTTCCGTCGGCGCGTTTCATTAGAGCCAAATTTCTCAGTCGCTCGTAACCGTGGCGTCACTTGGGGGTTTAACTATATGAGCAGCTATGGTTCCATGCAGACACGTACACATACACACACACATAAACGCTTCGTCGTAATGTCACTTCATAACAGGTTGAGACAACTAGCCCCCGTATGGGCTCTAGCTTGGAAAGCCTAAGCCTTCGGGGCATCGTACTAGAAGTAAACTGAACAGTGATCGTCATGCCTGTATCTCTATCTGTTCGAGACTGTTTACAATAGAGGCTGCCAATCACTGGAGGACGAAAAATAACTGTACAAATTCGCTTGCAGCCCCCCCCCCCCCCCCACCGGTACCGTCATACCATTGGCACGAATATACAGGAAATTTGGTTAGACGACGTACACACGCTCGAATATGATGGAAGGGGATGAATTTCAAGTTGATTAAACGGGATATATAATGTTTATTTGATTAATCTCCGTGATATACCAAATGAGAATCATTTCGTTAGCTAATGATGGCGTTATAATAGCGAAAGCACGATAATTCAACGAGATAAGGCACATGTCACGTGTGTCGTTCTCCAAGGTTCATTCACGTTATCAAAATTTGCGACGAATTCTCCCAACTATAATTCATATGGGTTGGATACCGGGAAATAATGATAAATAACACGAGCCGATGACAATTCAATTAACGAGACCTCTCTGATGGTCGAGGGGATAACTCTCTCGCGATTTAATGAGGATCTCTTTGATTTCGAAAATATTGAATCGATCATGTGTAAAGCTAGAATTGCATACAGATTTCGTCAGAACAAACGTGCTCATAAAACTGCATTTTTGAATCGCACATATATCGAACCTCTGTTGATGAATATTACAAGCGATACATTTTGTGATGGTTGCAATCAAGGAGACTAAAAATGGCGTATTTCCAAATATTGGAACTCAGTAAGGTCGGAGAACTATTTGTTTATCAGGATCATTGACCCTATACGCAACTTTCTGAATGGACAAAACTGCAGCTTTCGTTGCGGCATAATATGGCAAAAGACATAAAATCAATGCAGTCTAGACCAATATAGCTCTCTCGCACTTGCATATTCTGTACTTTCGAGATTATGTGCTCGCGGCTTTTGCTGCAGTTTAACTTCGATAGTCAAAAGTCAGTTGTATATTTTTCGCGGAGTCTGCAGAGTGAGCACTTATGATCATCATCAGGTGATTTTAAAACTCTGCATCAAACTACCTTTTGGTTAGAAAGAAACAGAGATATGCTAATGTTTTTTTTTTTCAATTGCTTGAGTGGCAATCAATGTTTCCCCATCCTTGATGCCTGATACACACACACACACACACTAACACATTATAGACACATAAATATCGTACGGTTGGAGCTCGAGTATGCGCGGGAAAAGGCGAGAGGACTCGAGTCAAGGAGCGTATAAACCGGCCATTAGTATCGCCCGGCTACTGTCCATTGTCTCTGGTGTTTGCTGAAACAATTGACGGGATAGCTCTCGGCTTGCCGGTGTGTTCGGTCGTCTCGTTAGCGAGAGAGAGGCCCCCGGTCACAGCCCAACACACAGGGCCCAGCATTGTCCAGGACGGTTAGCACCCGCGGAAAAATCCTAACGAGCTCTCAGCCACCGTTTAACACCTATATAGACTTGCGGCTTCACCATCGCGGTGAAACTGCGAGATGTTATATGTCTCTCTCTCTATCTCTCTCTCTCTCTCTCTCTCTCTGTCCCTCTCTCTTGCTCTTTCACTCTGTCTCTCCGTTTATATATTCTTGCGAACGAAAACTCTGTGTATGCGCAATTTTGCTGCAACAAAATCGCAACGCTGTGAACGATTCTACCGCGACGCGTAAAGAAAGAGACTCGAGGTACTGTTGTACTTCGTATATACTAAATGCGTTATTGTTGTAAGTGCAGGAATATTGGGAACTAGGACTCCACCGCACTAATATGCAAATTTTATATTTTCATTCCATCCTGATGGAATATTTTTATAGAATATTTTCAATTCTTTTTACATAAATTATCCATTATGATTTTTCAATATTCATTTGTTTACTCGTAATAAAACTTCTAAATATCCAATATATATGGGATATTTTTCGCGACATGTACTACTTCCACCGAAAATACATTTTTATTGGCGAAATTCATCTCGGTTGCTCGCACTTCATGGGATATTTACCGCTAAATATACATTTATTTCATTTATTCCACGCAACCGAGAAAGGAAGAAAACGGGATATAGGGGGAAAAAGCGTCTCTCGCGTCTCGAGGGTCATGATCCTTCAGCGAGATAAAGTGTAATACAGCGCGGGAAAAAAATTGTGCGGCAAAACAGTCTCCGCACGGCAGTTTGCCAAAAGGCAAAAGGCTGCGAGAGAAAATCTTAGGTGGTATGAAAGAAGTAGCGAGCAATTGAGAGTAAGATGAAAAAGAGGAGGAAAATAAAGCTGCAGAAGTAAGCTGAAGGGAGGGGATGATAGTAAATCTTGGAAATCTCGAGGGGTACTCATCGAGGTTTATCACTCTTCACATCCTTTCTCCTTTCCTTTTTTTTTTTCTTTTACCGCGCATAACTTTCTTGCTGGTTTCTTCCTTTCTTGTTGGTGATACGCGAAATAAATGAAAGACGAGAGAGAGAGAGAGAGAGAGAGAGAGAGAGAGAGAGAGAGAGAGCGAGAGAGAGAGAAGGGAAAGCGAAGAATGAAAAAGTGCTAACACAAGACAATTGCCAATGCCTCCAGTATAATAATAACGTTGATAATAATGGTAATAAGCCTCCCATATTTATTTTTCTCGCCCCCTCTTCCGTCCTCCACTTAAGGGCTACGTTTTCGTCTCTTTCCGGATCTCTCGCGTCGCTCGCGTCTTCTGTTTTTATTGATCTTTCTTTTTTCAAGTCCTTTTATAAGCCGCATAATTTCCCAATCTCCGGGGGCAATTAAGAGTTTCCACGAGGCATTCCCATGGACCTTCATATAAAACCGCAGTAAATCCCGAGTTGAGAAAGCTCACGGGGCTGTTTTTCTTCCTTCGTACTTCGCAGAGGTGACGGCCCCAACTCTAAATTTCTGCATTTCGCTAACATAAGAGCCCGGTTCAACCGGGCAGTCTCTCTTTCTCTCTATCTCATTTCTTCTCGCGCGGGGAAGATTGTGGAGCAACGGCTTCCCCGCAAAAAAAAAAAAAAAAACATTATTCCTTATGCCACGAGTTGAGTTGCGAGGTTGAAATTGCGGTTAGGTGCGATATCCCTCTCAGGTCGTTTCTCGGATGTAAAGAACGGAGGGCGCGTTAGAGAAGAGCGAAATAATTTCAACGAAAATTTCATTTAACTGTCGTGAGGATTTCGCGGATTTTCAGATTTGTTTTCTTTATTTTTTTTTTTTTGTTTGGGGGAGGTTTCATCCCGGCAAACTGGGGAGAATCATGCCAGAGCGCTCGGAACGTTGTCCCGATGGATGCGCTGAAAGTTTTTTGATTGTGGCGCGTCTAATCAAATACCACGAATCACGAATTTTTACCATCCATTCTGACGATAGACGAGTTCAAGCGAGACGATGCTGTATATCGGTATAGCACATGATTTTCATCATTTTTTCACACTTTTATTATCATTGAAATAACCTTAGGTATCACACGATGATTGCTTCAACACCCATATCACACCCATATCAACCTCGCTATGCACATAATATATCTTGAGCATGAGCAGTCTACGTGTCGATTTGTATATATTTATACGTACGCACACGTGATCCAGAGCAGAGTTATGAGGGAATAAAAGTGTTATTATTACTCTACAACCCTTTGTGATTTATTTTGCATAAAATGCACATCATCGCGGTCAGTATGAAAAATTTCACTGATTTTTGGAAATCGCACTTTTGCAATCCCCTTATTTCCTCTAGCTAAGCCAGCAAAGCTAGCTGAAGGAAAAAGCAATTATTCGGGGCAACTATCAAGATCTCTGTAAAGATCGTAACGCATACTTGATTCAGGACATAGACAGTCATGTGGACTATAAGTTCTTTTGGTTGAAAAGCGTTGTTATAGTCATATATCGACCCCATTTACCCGCTCGTACGGAGACTAGCATGCTCTATGAACACTTTTCTCAACCATGCTCTCTTTTGCTTTAAGCACATACTACACATTTCTCGAGGGGCGATCTGTCAAGTCTGCCTCCTCTAATACATCGCAATCTTGCTCTCTCTCTCTCTCTCTCTCTCTCTCTCTGACTCTGTTCTCCAGCAGTTTTCCGCGATCGTCTCTGTTGTACTCGCGAGCGTTTTCTCTTTGCCCTTATAGATCTATTCGTAAACGCTCGAGTTGGCGGAAAAGCGCGACGCGTTTTATTCCCATTCAAATGACAGAGAGCACTTTAATTTGCATGCTAAGAGTGGTGTGCGCGACCCCCGGGTATTTTCGCCCCCGCGTCGTTCACGTAACGCCCACGCCATCCTCTCTGTCGACCTCCCTTCCAATATACGGTCTGTAGATATAGCCTTTTCTCTTTTCCGCACAGCCAGAGCCACCCTTCATCCTCCTTCTCCTCCTCCTCTTCTTCTTTGCTCCCACTTGCGCTCTTTTCATCCCCTTTTCATCGCTATATAGTCGCGCGACCCCCGTCCGGATTTCCATTTAAACTCACAAAATGGCGCTGACTCCGCGAGAGAGTGAGCGCGGAGCTACAAAATTTTTTATTGAAAGATTCGATGGTGGATAACGGGAGCACTCTCGCCCTCTCTCTCTCTGACTGCACACACACACACACACACACACACGATGAGGAGAAAAACGCGCGCACCCACTCTTTTACAAAACCCTTGTCCCCGTGCCGTTTTACCCCAATCCTCCAGCTGCGTTTTCCGGACTCTCTCATCCCCGCGAGCCCTTATTCCGCGAGATAAAATGCCCGTTATCTCTGCTCCTCCTTTTTTCGTCACTCCTCTTCCCCGCCACTCTCTCCCTCGCGCTTCATTGTTCAGCTATGCCTGGCTGCTTTTTTTCGCACTCTTTCACTCGTTCGTCGTCGTCGTCTCTCTCTCTCTCTCTCTCTCTCTCTCTCTCTGTCTCTCTCTTCCTTTTCTATATCGCTTTTTCCCCTCGCTATCGAACCATCCCCTCTCTTTCTCACCCTCATAGCGGCTTTTTTTTTACTGTTTCGATAGCACTCTCTCACACTTGTTAGCCACCGTACGAGCATCGAAATTTATTTCACTCGTCCAGACCTATATTTCGTTCGTTGTGTCGTGTATTTAATACCGGTACGAACGTGCGTATGGGAAAAATCGATATTGGCAACACTGAAATTGAAGTGACGTCCGGTCGCGCATCTCGAATCTTGGAATTTGTAGGATTACGAGTGAAGTATCGATAAAAATGAAGTTTGGAATGTGTCTCACATGTTTGCGATGATTTTTCATGTATCTCAACGACCGAAGCCCTCGCACGAACTATATACCTAATACTTTACAAATTCCATCATTGACATCAACTATAGTGGAAAATTTCTTTGAGCGAGAATACATCGAAAATAAAATGATGATCCAAATTCGAATTAATTCTCGTTTTATCGTGAATGTACGACTTGCTGATAGCGCGATATAACACGGAGAATCGAATTTGGCACACCCTCCGAATCCGATGGCTGTGGAGCTTCCGGAGCTCGCTCGTTCTCCGAAAGCACTTTTGTTTTTCACACTCGGCGTGTATAGGACCATGATGCCCGATGCGCGCCTTCGTTCTCGCGTGTGGTGTGGCGCACGCCCACGCGTAATCGGCCACACCGCGTTCCTCCCAAATTGGCAGCGCGCTTCGATCGTTATTCGATCTCGACGTCCGCAAAGCGGGATTCGTAAAGCGCGAATAACAACGGTACATCAGGAAAGATTTCGATAAAACGATTAATCGCGTCACCGATAAGAGACAGCGCTCGAGTGATACAGCGTTGTTAGTGAAAATTGTTATTTTATGGATACACGGAAAAAAATTTTCTGTGCATTCTAGTCATGTTTCCATCATGTTTTACAGTTTTGTTAATAGAGAATGCCTCTCGGCAGGAAAACTTCGGAAATTCTTTAGAATTTGAAATAAAAAGAACTAAGTAATAGAATGAATTTTTACAGTTTAAAAGTGTAAATAGATTTTACCACTGTGACAAACTGTACAAATTGTGAAATCAATTATAATATAAAATAGCGCATCTTTTTGGGTTTAATGTTTGAGAAATTGCAAAGTGAACTGTAAAAAATAAAAGTTTAGAAGATTTTGAAAAGCGCGGGTCGAATTAGCATAATAAATGCAGTTTATTATCTATCAATTAGCAATTAAATCGATGAACGAATTTAAAACTGCTGTTCCATTATCTTTGAAAATACTATGAATTTTGCAAAAAAAAAAAATCTTCATTGACCGGGATTTGAACCCGCGGTCCTCCGCAGTAAACGAATTCAACACTTTCGATCCTTAAATAATCATTAAAAAAAAAAAAATGAAAGATTTGGAGATTTTTTTTTTTACGAGTGTTTCCGGCTTGGTGGTCCGGACTTTTTTCCGTCGAAATTAATTTTGAGCCTCTACCTAAGATTTTACCTGAGACCTACCTATCGACCTACCGAACGACCGACACTATACCACTACGCTATTGATTTTATGAACGCTTATTGATCCTTATGAATTTCTTGTTTGCGTCGTATTTTCCATACACATTTTAAAACTGTAATTTTTCCATTATTTCACAGTTGAATTCGACGAAAGCGTGCTACAATTTTTCTTTATTTCAATTTCTGTTTTTCATAGAGAATTTAGTATTTTTTGTTATGTCTTACATTCGTAAAAATACTCTCTCTATACAGTTCATTTTAATGCGTCAGTTTTTAAATTTTTCTTGTACAAATCTATTGGTTTTTCATTTTATCTATAGCAAAATTCATTGGGAGCATTTTCAATTTTTACAGTGTCACTTTTTTGAAGTGGAAATAGTTGTTTTTACAGTTTAAACCAACAAATATGGTTATACAGATAGTACAGAAGTATATTCCGCACATTACTCTTTGATCAAAACACTGTAAAGAGATTAATTTACTGTGTTAAACTGCATTTTTTCTCATCATCGTTGTATTTTTTAAATTTCAGTTATTATTTTTTGAAATGTCTTTTTTTCCGTGTAAGTGAATAAGAGAGTTCAATTATCATCGTTTGGCTTCGAATAATATGTAGATCAACTGAGTATTTTTTCTTTCAATGCATAGCAAATAACGTATTGACACTTTTTTCCCCGTAAAATAGATAATTTATTTATGATTATTTACGTAGAAAATAATATTTAATGGTTTTTAAATCGTTAACGATGCCGATTTTTGACCTAAACTCTTTGCTTCCGGAGAATGAGAAAATACGAGAGTGCGGTTGAGGCATAAAGAAAACGGCGGCATATATTAGTGCAACTGGGCAAATACCGGGGTGAAAAGCCGACTATGTTAGATAACATGGATTCTCCTATACACGCACACACACGTGCACAGATACTTATGCAAACATGGGGAAAACTGTTTCGATCCACTATACCAACCACCAGTATTTCTCGTTCAATTCTTGAAACAATAAGCCGTTGACTCAACCTTATCCTCTTACAAGTCAAACGCCGCGCGCTTCGATCTCTCTCTCTCTCTCTCTCTCTCTCTCTCTCTCTCTCTCTCTCTCTCTCTCTCTCTCTCTCTTTCTCTCCCTGCCTCCCTCTTTCGACATTTCCGTTTAGATTCTTTAAAATTCGGTACGAGCATTATAGAGTGTACTGTGTTTATATATCTGGCATCGCATCAGGAGAAACGAGAACGAGAAAATCCGGTTGGTTTGTCCTTCTACCCGAGAATCGGAAAATCCGCATCAACTTCAAAGCGATTTCAACCCCTCTGCCGCAACGATTCGTTCTCGTATAGTTTTCTCTCACTCGCTTGTTTACGCAGCTATTAGTGTGTTTGGGCATTTTAAGTAAGGGATTTTCGCCGCGGCGCATCGCGGGTATTGCCGTTCACATTTCTCTGTTTGCTAATATGCGAACCGAGAGTTGAAGCGAACCCTCTTAAACGATTTACCGGGGGGATTATAGTCACTCCGTCGTATACTTCAGAGTTAGCCGCTCTCGCTTGCGAAAAACTCGAGCGGTTCTTCTTTGTTCTTTCTTTGCATCATCTCTCGCAACAGCTCGAGAAAAGCAGGCAATTAAAATGTGAAGGGATCTTTCATCCTTATATTTTCACCAATACACTATGAAAATCTCATCAGAGAGAGAGAGAGAGAGAGAGAGAGAGCGATGAGAGTTTCAAATCACGCGATCCCTTCACCAACATAGTTTGGCAGGAAAGAAATAAATTATCGATGGATTTCCAATCAGAATATAAAAGTATAGTGCCGCGTAATCAATTTCGATGAAATTGGAACAAATGAGTTTTTTTTCTTTCGTTTAATTTGTACTTGTCGGTATTGATTCAACTTTTCGTAACGATGATAATATTCGTAATATCCTGCATAACATAATTATACGAAAAAAAATATATTTTCTTACAAAACTGATGTTTTTCGCAAAATGTCCAATTAAGGAAAAAGGTATTATTAATTAAGATGAAATGAAAAAATGAAAACTAGAGCACATGGAAGAATATCAGCAGCAATGATTTGCGACAAAAAGCTACGAATATATCCACTCCCCTGAGGGCACTCATGCGTTATAAATCCAAGTTATATTTTCAATAACTATGTCGGACTGAATAACCGTCGATAATGCCTGACGTACGAGAAAAGCATCGGACATCCCTCTTTCAATAGAGAGACATTCTCGTCTTGGCCATCCTCGCGGTACGAACATATATCGAACTATATATATATATATCTCTATATTATGTCACATATGAAACCCGACAGATTTCTCAAAGGAGGATGAATCGCAGGAGAAACGTTCAATCCCGAGTGATCGGTGTTATCGTATATCCCACACCACTACTGATATATATACACACCAGAAGCAGTTGGTGAATGGGTTTCCGTGGAAGAAGATCTAGAGGGATGTGTGTGTGTGTGTATGTCCGTTTATAGACCGCGCGGGGGTTGATAGTTTGGGTGATATACTCAGGATGTGAGAGTTCGATGTATACAGCACATACACGCTTTACTATGGCAAACGAGCCCCGCGAATCTCATATATATATACATGGAGGAATTCGTGGAAATTTGGACCAGGCGGTAAATTTGGGCCACTTGCACTTACAAGATCGGGTATATTTAACTGCGTGTGCGCTGTTACTTCGAAGTTCAAGTAGAGAAATTACCACTACGACTGTGTTGGTTTCGAACTAGCCGCTTGCGCGTGGATCATAGGGAAATTCGATTTGATCGGTCGTAAAAATTTTCGAGGTTGTATTATCGATCCAATAACCGTAATTCTCATTGATGCAGGGGCTCTGCATGGGATATTTTTGGACAGTATGCACCGGTAGCATCAGAAAGGAATCTGACTTATAAATGACTGCTGATCACCGTAAAATTCCATTGAGATGGTGGAGTGAATCCAGAATGCCAGTCAATCGAAAAATACGCTATTTCGGGAACATCTTTTTGGTTCCAATCGACTAGGAACTTCAGAAGAGGTCGTCGATCATGTAGGAAGGGTCGAGTTTATTTGAAAGGGAATATAAATAGTAAAACTAAAAAGGTAGTCCAAATTTGCACCAGCTACACGATAATGGTACATGCTACACCACACGAGTGAACGTAGGGCTATATAGTGAAAGATGTATGAAATTCCGGCAGCCCCCGCGGTCGCTTTTCTACTCGCTGTTAGGCGGGCGAGGAGAGCCTCCGGTAGCGCTCACACAGAGTAGAATATATTGGATTCTGGTAGTCAATAGAGGCAGTTAGGGGTGGTAACACACAGCCGGAGCCAGGGCGTTTTATCACGGGTCTTGATATACTGGGCCGGCCGCTGTTAGAGGGGTTAATCTCTCACGCTTGGTTAGCTCCTATTCCTAACATCGTACGCTCGCGATCTTTCGCTTTTGCTCTCTCTCTCTCTCTCTCTCTCTCTCTCACCCTCGCTTCTCTTTCTCGCAAAAGTGAGATCACACATCTCACCCTTCGGCCTTGGGCTCTCTTACACCCCTATTGGCTTGGTTGAACGCGTCCCTCCATCTTCTAACACTTCTGTTCTATCTCGCCCTATCGCACTGCAATACCGCGCCCTCCCTCTCACGATCCATATTGTTATTATTATTATTATTATATTACTATTATTATTATTGTTATTATATACCGTCTTTGTATTATACATATGTATGTTATGTAACACCGCCTGTTGTCACGTCGAATCGTGCATATGGCTCTATTCCGGAAATTCGGCAAACTAGAGCGCATCATAAGGTTTCAATGGAACGAGCGATAATTTATCTCGGAGAAAATATTTGATATATACATCATCTTCTATCTATGTTTACGTTAAGGGGAAAAAGTTTTTGTTTCAACTGCCACGGTATGAAGACGTTGAGAGACGCGTGGTATGAAACGCTGCATTAATCAAAATGGCGTCGCGATTACGTAAGGCACTCCGATATTCAAAATGGTGCATGGCGATGCAGAGGTCGCTGCGATAGCCCATAGAGAATTATGCGCATACGCGAAAAGCTGAAGCTGCAAAAATTACCTAAATATGTCAACTATATGAAAACGATCATTTTCCAGAGATGTGTACAAGGGTTTATTGTTTTTTTTGTATTAGAAAAGGAGAACCAAAATACCCGCCGATTTAATTTCACTGCGTTTTACTTTGTTAATTTCTTACACCTCATTGCTCCCGAGCTTTCCGAATATCGATGAAAATCTTAAAAATAGCTGGAAAATCAGGAACACGACAATTTATATCATTCACGCTTATAGGTTTATTCTCATGTTCAGTGTGTATTTACGAGTTTTTCCGCGTTACGATGCCTTTTTCATACATCACATATCCCCCGTTACTTCTATCGGTATCCCCCCCGGGACTTGAGATAGACACTATACCGTCTTATACGGGATTCTTCACATTAACACCTGCGATGTATTCTTTCGCCTTTTCGCAGGACTCCTTCGCTGATGCGTGTGTGTATGCGAACCGGAGGAAAAGCTCTCGGCAAAACAACGGAGAAGAAACGTGTACAATTCAGGTATTGCCGGAGAATCGAAAAAAAAAAAAAAAAAAAAGAAGAATCATTTTTGCAATTCTATTCGAAGCTGGTTTTGCATTTCGCCTCCTATACCCTCCCTGCACCTTTGTTAGTAGCGAAAACGTGCTTATTTTCTCGTCGCTACTTCGCCCTCGTGCTATTTCGTTCTATCGCGCTATCGTTTCCAATTTCGCGTTCGAGAGATATCTCGAACGCTTATACGAGCTCTCCTTTTTCAACTGGATATTCGCGCGCGCGCACACACACACACACACACACACACACAGACACAGACACAGAATCGCAAGCCCCGTGCTAAAAAATTCCCTCACCGAGAAACGACCGAACGATAAGACCAAGAATTTAAATAAGTCGAATCAATATTCAAATACGATTCCTTCCTCAACGCCACGGTGTATAGAGGGCTCTCTCTCTCACTTTTACGGTGAAACCTCGTTCCGCCGGAACGACTCGATCTCGGGCAATCCGATCGCACCATCGATATAATCTGCTCTGCATATATGTAAAAAGTAACATATATAAGCATCACAGTGCTTGATTCTTGCTCTTACTATGTATGTAACATATCCCTTTGACGCTGTTACCCCATTTCTCGCGGATACGATTCAAGTGGTGTATGCCCTAGCGCCTTTTCTCCCTGCTTTGCATCACTCTCTGCGAGAAATCTCTCTATGTCTCTCTCGTTTTCCTTTCGTAAAGAGAACCACCACGAGAGTTTCCTTAGTTTTTATTTCGAGTGAATTTCCCCAACGTATCTGTATTTACTTGTGGAAAAAAAAAAAAAAAAAACACTTTTGTGCTTCTCATGCATCGATAATAATGTACAGCAATGTATACACAGAGTCGCAGGTAAATCGAGAAATTTTGGAGAACGATAAGGCCAACCGTTATGGCGAATAGCAGACGCAAGTGTTTGGAAAATAGTAAGAACGATAAGAAATATATTTAAAAAAAAATATGTCCAGTTTTTTTTTTTTGGCTAGATGTGTTCAATTGATTAGTCAAGCAATAAAAAATTATGTAAACGAATTTGGATGATTGCACAAGAAAAAGAAATACATTATTCATGGTGACCCGATGACATGAAGCTCGACCCTGGATGACCACGCTCACCCCGATTAACCATGTCAATAAAATTGCCATTCTCGACTTTTTTTCATTGTATTTTTCTTCAGTCTAGACATGCTATGGAGATTTCTTCATGGACTTCAAAAGCTACAGACAAACGTGCATCCGGTCATTATAGAAACATATATTTTTCGTGTATTCTGAATTTTAATTTCACAAATTTGCATTTAACAATGTCCAAATGAATAGTTTTATCCGCGACGCTCCAATAGCAGCGCGGATATCCAATCCAGTGACAGGACAATTTAACCCTCTGTACCGGGATTCCGTAACTCTCTAGCGATAATTATCGCTGTCGCTAGCTATCGATAGCCTATGGGAGTTGCGCCTTTCCCCTGGATCGTCCTTTCAATTGGCTATCGATAGCTAGCGACAGCGATAATTATCGCTAGAGAGTTACGGAATCCCGGTACTGGACAATGTTTCTACCGACAGAGAGGGAAGTCACTCAACAATCGCACAGTCGCCATTCTCATCGGTGAGTCTTTTGTGAGACCATAATATGATCAGGCTGCGATAATACGGCGTAAAGGGTGTCGGGGAAATAGGAAAAATATAGAATTGTGAGTTCATGATTGTTGCGCATATGGAAAACAGGGAAAACCGGGAAAACTCAGGGAATTTATTTCCTCCTGGAATAATCAGGGAAAAGTCAGGGAATTTAGAAAATTCTCTGGAATTTTTACAGAATTTACTTTTTTTTTTCCCCAGAATTACGAAAAATGAAACCAACTTAAAAAAAAAACCGAAAAGTATGAAAATAAATATTTTTGTATATTTTTAATATTTATATTATTCTTTATTATATAAAAAAAAAGTTACGTCAGTGCCAAACAATGGCAATTTCAAAAACTAAAAACTAATTTACTCTAAATCTCTATAAAGCTACGCTTCTGCATTCCGATTTGTCGATACGCAACTACACAATTATTATTGTAGATTATTGTCTTTATATTCATTTTTCATTTATTGGCACTGACATAAAAATTTCCGTTTATAATAAAGAACAGGCTCGGTATTTGCTTTTAATGTATTCATTTTTTAATTTACAGTGCGTAAATTTTTTTTTTGTGTTTCAGTTTTTTTTTTTATTTTTTATTTTAATGTTTAAAATTTTTTAATTCGACCCTAATCTCTCTGGAATATTTGCAAAACCTGCAGGGAAAACCTGGAAAAGTCAGGAAATTTTTGAGTCAATAATGCGTAACAACCATGGAGTTGCGATCTTGAAACTTTGTAAAAAAAAAAAAAAGACACTATTTGAAGAACACTAAAGCAATGAATGAAACATTTTCGTAATTAAAGTAATATTTCCCAGCTCGCTTCATCGTTGTTTCAAACGAATCTTCGAGATTTCGTATATGCGGTTACACCATAGCTGTGTATTTAAGGTATAGGCCTCGTGCAAATGCGTTTAAAATGAGAATTTGTTGAAATTTATAGTGGACAAAGAGAATGCTAGTACCCAATTTTTCGTGAAATTTGAAGCAGATTGACCGTTCCCAACTCGAAATATTCAATGTCAAAGTTAGCAGCCATTACGTGTAGAGCATATAGCAAGCATTGAATGGTTTTTTTTTTAATATTACAACTAAACGCGTAACCAGATTTTGATAAAAAAAATTGTAAACGGGAAAAAAAAAAAATTATTAACCGTTTCGTTTACGAACGACGATCACAAAAATAATGCAATATGAATGAAAATTCGACGCGTAAGCTGCATATTCTATGGTGTGAATATATCTGAATATGCACGGTTCCATGTGTAACAGTCATTTCTGTACAGACACTATAAAAAGTTCACTGCATAATATGACCACTAAGGCCGTGTATATTTTATCATGTGGTACATAGGAAACTTTCTTGCACTATTGTAGCACGAGGACTACCTTAAACGATTTTTCAGTGACCAAGTTCCTCAAGCGTCTGTGGGAAAAACAATCACGGTGAAGAAGAAATGTCTTCTTTTTGAGAAAAAAAAAAGTACAAGTTATATCGTTCAATCATGTTCCTTGCAATGAAACAGAGAAGCGGATATTGTGAATCTTTTGGGATATACATAAATCCGATAATAATAGTAGAATATAGCGTGTATTATTGTCCTCTCTATTGTGGTTTAGTGTACACCGAGAAGTGCGTCAACTTTTCAGCTTATTATGTTTAATGTAACGTTGGGAAAACTGCGGGATACGTCGCACGACGGGTATCCTCGTCGATCAAACCAAAGATCATTGACGCGTCACTATATTTTGCCGGCTAAACGCCGGGAGTTTAGATATGGCGAACAAGAACAACCGACACGCACGAGCAGATGACGGGAGACCGATCGATCTTCCGGTTGCACACACGCGTTCGATCTTTCCCTCTACTCGTTTGTTACGAGCGTTATGAAGTTTTATTGCTCAGAGCCTACGAATCCGATCAAATTTGACAGAAAAATTGTCGATTAAACTGAGGAACCTCGAATATAATTTATAAGCATACTCAAATCGCTGATAATCATGAATTTGCGAATTGCTGCCTCACTATCTCCCTTTTTCCTCAAAATGTGCTCAATGAGCAAGCTAGGAGTTAGAGAGATGCTGTCTTATATTATAATTGCGAAGAAGTATTGCCCAAGTTGCGAATTGACAAGATTTTTATGTGAATTTTTTATAATAATTTTTTCGGAAAACTATATTTTTTATGGTTTTTCTTTCGAAACGCGTCCATCTCCGAGCTCAAAGTGTTCAGCCTCGGCACTTCTAGAATGCATGTACAAGCTACCTGTATACGCAAGCTACTTTTTAGCTTTATACCAGCATCTTCGGCTCTGCGTGCTGGAATGCACAACGTATGTGCAACGTGAACAAACACACACACACACACACACACACACATATATATATATATATATATATATATATATATATATATATAAGTATTCGAGAAGTACCGCTTTAGCACTGTCGACCATCGCAATTTCGTATCCCTTCGGAAATGTTTCTGAGCGCTCTTTTAGCGTAATTCAGCGATTCGTGTGCAAGACTATCTGGGATTCCGATGAAGAAGGATCTACCGAGATCTACCTAACCGTCTCCATCCCCCAGAAATCTCACACCTCGTGCCCGATCGCCGGTCATTTCCATGGTCATCCCGGATTGAGTCCGGCAAAGACTCTTTCCCCGCGTACTCTACTATTTTATACGGCTGGGAGCGTTGCGACAGCTGTGGATTTGCAACGCGCTTCCAATTCGCGAAATTCATACATCGATGAGCTCGTTGTTTATGTAAAATATTGATACAGACGGTGATTTGCGAAAATCCAGGAGACCCGAAGACACAAAATATTTCCATATGCGACAAACAAAAGAAAATTCCTCGATCATTCTCAAATACTTTTTATGAATGGAAGATTATATTGTAGGATAGGCCGGGGCCTACTTGACGCACACATTTTGCATTTTAATTGCCGTCTTTTTTTCTGGAAAAGTTCGATTGTTTCGACTGTAATTCCACGTTCCAAAATTGCATCACCAAAGTTTCTATAACCCAGCTCTTCAGGTAGGTTATAAGACTATCATATATATCGCAAATAAACTTGACTTTTATGCTCGCCACCCATGATACATGATTTATTTTTATAATTCGCATCTGACGATAACACCTTGAGTGTGTGCTTCTTAGTCTGCGAAGGGAGCACGAATGAAGAATGCCCCGGGAACTTTGCGATGCGTTTGTATTGGTGACGAACTGGTGGTAAAGGCAATATAAGAGAAGAGACGGAAGAAGGCATGAGTGGAGACTGGACTGATGCTGGGCGGGAGTGGTATGAATAAAAGATGACGAGAAATGTATGTGTATGTTATATATATATAAACGGTGTGTAAAGTGTTCGCACGCTTCGGCTGTGCAGTGGTTGTATAGAGGGTGAGATCTCCTAAGCTCGAGCTCACTCGGTCCTTCTATCGCGCAGCCCCCTTTTTTTTCTCATTTCTCTCTTTCCGTATTCGGTGTACACGAGAGGGAGAGATTCACGAGGAGTCAGTAATACGTACACACACACACACTCTCTCTCTCTCTCTCTCTCTCTCTCTCTCTCTCTCTCTCTCTCCCGTTTCTCGATGATTGATAGGACTAATATTCCCCCGTGGCCTGCTCGGTCCTGGGCCGATAAAACTGTATGGCGCTAAAGACTGAATATTTTAACCCGTCGGATTAATAGGCCCGTTAACGCGAGCTCGCTCGCCCTCTCTGCCGCGCAATGACTTCATTAATATTCATGGAAAGATACCGTCGCGTATGTACGCCTCTATACGTGGCGTATATGCGAAACGATTTAGCCCCTATGGTGTATTCTCGCAACACGTGAGACATATCGCGCCCACCACTAATTATAATAAACGCTTCGGCAAAATTCAATTTGACAAGCTAAACCGTTCCTATTATTATTATATAGAAGACTGGGAAAATTTTTGCTGTTAGATCACAAAGTACGGAGAGACACCAATCCGTTGATACGTTGAATATAAACAGTTACTTTTTTTTTCGCAATTGTGCAGGGGGCTCATTGAATTTTCCTTTTGTCTTATTGCGAAAAAATTTCGCCAATGCATCAACTTTGTTGTAGAAACGAAAAGTGCAATGCAATTTTGACACAGTTTGCTCTATACTGGGCCAAAAACATTTTTATTCTGGCTTGCCTTTAATTAAGGGTTATTACGTAATACGCGAATGGACAGCATATATCGATTATATAAATGTCCTATTATAAAATTAAGTGTTCCGAACGCGAGGGATCGCGATTTTAAAAAAAGCATCATTCTCCATGACTAATGCCAGGTGGTGAAGCTTTTCTCGTGACATTGGCCAAACACACTTTTCAATGCTCTCTTTCGGATACCGCTCGACGCGCGTTGACGCGCACTTTACAGGGATGCTTGTCGGCACCTTTAGACCCCCAGAATAGACTCCACTCTGTTTCTCTTTCGAACCCTATCTCGCCTCTCTCTTGTTCATTCTAGCGCCAAGCGCGGTTTCACTGTCTTTTTTCAAGAGTACGCCGCTCACGGTAACCTGATTCCTCGTGGCTTTGCGAGCACGCATATATATTAACAGGCGCGAGTCCTCGACTCAAGTTCCCTTGTACTCGTGTGCCCACAAGCGGTGAAAGAAAAGAACTCATTATAGTCGAGTTAGTTGTGTTTAAAGGGTTGCATGTTTGCCCCCATCGATAGAAGAAAAGAAAGAGAAAGAGAGAGAGAGGGAAAGAGAGAGAGAGAGAGAGAGAGAGAGAGAGAGAGAGAGACGGAAGAGAACACAAAAGACCTTTATGAAAAGGACGAGAAAATATTACTACAAACTTTTGAAAAACATGAATGGGCATTTAAAATTATTTAATGACGAAACAATAAATAATTATTGTGAAAATAAATGAAAGGTAACGAATTTTTTTTTAAATAATTCGGGAGAATTTGCGAACAATCATTCTTTTGCAACGAGCAACGATAGTTTTTGCTTCATCGCTTTGTTTTCGCACCGAGAAAAAAAAACAACTTTTTAATGCTAAGACGTTCAAAATGTTTCAAAAATCGATAATTCAGGAAAATGTCCGTATAATATAAAAGCCCGACACTATCGACACAAAAGACGAGGAAAAACGACAGAGAAATTATTCAAATTCAAACTTGATAATAAATTTTATGTTACTCACAAAGCTTCCTCTGCGAGGCAGCCGAAAATTGTGAAATTGTGTCCTATAGTGTAACAATGAAATTTTTTATCGCACTGCAGCGATATTGATCGTTCCAAGCGATATTTCATGCTTTATGAAATTAAAAAAAAAAACGTCTGTAATATCGATAAATTGATTGGGCAAAAAGTAAAGGTAGCGAGAGGAGTATATTCCTCGTATTAACATTTTTACCAATCAGCGTTATAACAAAAGAGATATATACAGTATAACTCTGACTAGATGTGACTGGATGTGTGTGTGTGTGTGTATGTGTCACTTTTAACCGGTATTATTATTATTGCAAACATTGTAAGGCAAACGGTGGCGAGGGAGAGGGGGGAGGGATCGAAAATTCAAATACCAACGCCATTAAACTGAATAACGAGGAGCGGCCGTTCGAAATATGAACACGGGCATGATTTGCGGCCTCGTAAACCCCGTTCATAACGAATAATAATGTCACCAACGTAGCTGGGCGGTCTCTCTCTCTCTCTCTCTCTCTCTCTCTCTCTCTCTCTCTCTCTCTTTCTCCTGCTTTCGGTTTTCGCACACGGTAGAAACGACCACGACTGCTTTTGCTGCCTCTCGTCGGTGTAAAGTGCGCCCAAGCGTCTACATATATACTCTACAATAAGGGGTTGGGGTAGAATTTTCTCCACTGAAAATCCATCTACAATATCGCCCCCAAGACTTCGTTTTTTTTTTTTCACGTCTCATAACGCCTCCGCACCGGTGAAATTAAATAATAAAATATATATGACATGCGACTCCGCGAGAATTTCTGCGCTTTTCAAACTTAGCAGTGGCACCCCCGCGCGCTTCCATTTCCTCGCGCGGCGCAGCTTTGCGAATGAGAGCGTAACATTGGACTTCTTTTTCCCTCTTTACCCGACCCACGTATATACGCAAAACGCATGGGGTACATAAAATTGCCCGAGAATAAGAAAAGAAAGTTGTATTTTCAGAATCGCGGGAGAGGGTTCTTTCTCGTGGAACGAACCCTCCGCCATTATCAACCCAACGGGGAAATCGACGATAATGCTATTTCGCGTGTATAATTCTGGGAAAATGCATTGAATGTATTAAAAAAATTCTTTAATTCAATGGTCAGCAGTAAAATGTACTTTGTTAGAAGTTAGAATGTAAATAGATGAAAGTAAGGAAAATTTTTTTTTTTTTTTTGCTTCAAGCCGGGTTATACAGTTATCGATGTAATTTTTCGCAATATTAATAAATTTTTTCGACCAAGTATAGTATAAAAAATATATAAATTATCGAGAAGAAACGATGTCGAGAATTAGGAGGATATATACACGGAGAAAAAAGACTGGTTCGTGTAACAAACTAGATTATAGTTGTCTGTAGGTCCCTTACTGCAACCTCGTGTTTCGTTGTACGAAGTTTACGTATTGCTCTAGTAGCAATACGGTATAGCATTTAGCGTATTTGTTGCTGTAACGATGCGCCGAAGTTCGTACAGACATACTGTCAGTTACATAAACGAACCTTCTGTTATGTTCCGGTAACTATCCCGGTATAGCTCTGGGAGCTATACGCATGGGTCCCCGAGCTAAGCGTATAGCTATGGGAACTATACGCATGGGTCTCCGACCCAACTGTATAGTTCTCAGTTCGCGCGTCAAGCATAACGACATCGATGCTCGGGATATTGTGCAATTTGCAGAAAATTATTGACAATGGACCAGTGGGTGAAGGAAAAATTATCACAGTGGGGTTTGGAGAAATACGAAGGCGTCTTTGAAGGTAAGTCACGCAGTTTTATAACGCTGTTACATGATATTAAAGTCACACGTCCAACTTAACCTCTAACTCTCGTAGGCCACATCGTTGCCTTGATTACTATTACTATATATAAACTATAAATTAAACGTACTTTAATATTCCAATTATCTTGAAACCTTCTCTGATAAATACTCTGTCTATAATTTATCATAAACCACATCGAAATAGGTTAGCTACATATGCTTATGATTTTGGCCCTCTAAAATTGACGTACTGAACGTGAGATAGTTGTTATAGGAATCCGTCATTCAGCTCCCACAGCTATACCGCATCGTTCGTGCAAGTAAATAACGTATGGCCGTACTGTTCTGTTCCTGTAGCTGAACAACTGTACTGTTGTGACCAAAGTCTCGATTATACCTACAAGAACTAGAAATCTGGCTGTCACAACGACACTTTTTTCTCCGTGTACCTATAAAGTTGGCGAGTCGATGATCTGGGAACATTTGCAAGTGTAATGTGTGGTATCTGTGACTATATATAAAAAAATAAAAAATAAATGTTCTCAAGGTTTATTTTTACCGCTGGCACAGTCACAGCGAGTCTACTGTAAACTCTTATCAAGCCCCTGTTAACCATAACTTCTTGCTCAATAAACAAGAGCTTCGCAATATAATTAAGTATATGGATAAAATAAACATAAAAATCTTTCGACATTTATCCACATCTACGCGTATTTTCGATTTAAAAAAAAGATAAGAAAACTCGTTGCTGCTAATTCGGATTGGTCCGGAGAAAAAAAATCTAAATCATAAATGTTGGAATGTAAAATGATGAGTTTGAAAAAAAAAAAATTGTGCGTAGCCTGTGCCACTGTATATAGTAGCTAATTAAAGCATCGGTGCAGAGGGATTCTTGTTGAAGCTCGTTCAAACTAGTCCCGAGAGAAGCGAGCCACCCTAAGGCACGGATATATCGTATATAGCACTATATATATATATATATATATATATATATATATATATATATATTTATTTGTATGCATATAGTTAGTGCACTCTCTGCAACTTCGATTATATAGACTCGTCGCTCGTTGCATGCGCCCCCTCACCTTGCTCTCCTCCATCTCTTTTACCTCCACCGTCCCTCGAATCGCCCCTGCGGGGCTCACGGTTGGCGCACCGGTATATACACCTAATAATGAAGATGTTGTTTTAATTGCCGGCTCGCGTGAGCATCCCACTAATTAACGCACTCGCCACTATAGCCGAGCTACGGTCAACTCGTCGAGACGTTTCTCCACGCCCGTCGTCGTGCTCACCTCGTATACCAAATAAATTCCAATTTAACCGATCGTGAAAAAATGAATTCATTGAATTCAAATGAATTTCATTGCAGTTCGAAAAAAAATTATTATCACATGAAAAAATTCATTTAAATTGAATGTGACATTCGGCGATGTCGTTGATTCGTAGTTTGCAAATTATCGAAATTTTTCGACGATAAATTGTTTTTAATGAGAACAAGTTTGATGGAAAAACAAAAAAAAAAATTGAAATGCGAAAATATACACATTTATTTTCCTGCAGAAATATGGATAGCTTATATTTTATATTTTACATGAATAATATTGAAGCTGAAATCAATTTTGATAATTCACATATTTTTGGTGAATGTAGAAGATGGAAAACATTTTAGAATTTTACAGCATTTTCTTTTCGTGCGAGCAATTTGATTCTCGATTATAATTCGCTATAATGACAACGCACAGCTAATCATGAAAAACATAATTTTTTTTTTCGTTGAATAAAAACAAAAAACTCCACTATTATTCCTCGCTGTTGCGAAATTTATGTCCACATTTAGGGTGAATGTCCGTAATTGTGACTATACCTAAGCCCCCCCCGCTCGCCATTAGCAGAGGGAAATCTTTATTTAAATTTGTCCAAGGGTTGAAAGTATTAATATTATAGGAAAGCGCCAAATATATCAGCTAACAAAAGCTCACCTTATTTTTATTATTCTTTTGATTATTTAAGTAATATATTTCAAGTATGCGTACTCATTCAAATGGGCCCCAATATAGTGTCCTACTCATTAGATGAACGTCCCTTTTATTGACCTATGCAAGTCCCGAACGGTGATCCTTATCCTTTTAGTAATTCTACCCGATTAGCGATGCGTACCGCCACATCGATGTCCCGAATGGTGCAACATTATTTAAATCGGTATCTATCATGAAAAATAATTCGGCATGACAAGTATTTAAGGCTGTCATTTTTAAAAATATGTATAAAATCATGAAACGGCTCTTACCTAAAATCAGGCAACTCATAAATCAATTCTTTCTGTACACTGATAAAATAATTTTTTTTTCATTTTGAAAATGTATTTTATTCATTTTAACAAAAGCCTTTCAAAACTTAATTTTTCAATAATTATTTATGACGCTCTTTCTTGACTTTGTCATTACCAAAGTGAGGTTATACATTACACGAAATCGCGATCAGTTAAATAACATTGTAATTAAAAACATGCATTTTATAAGAATTGTAGATATATATTTTATGAGAAAAAAAGCTAACGTGAGTACTTATACTAGCGTAACCAGTCGACGAGCCGAATGGATTCGCTCAGACAGTATTCGGGGCACACGATTCTCACTGTGTACCGATTTTTGACCTAACATACTTTCGGCCAAATATTTAATTTGCTCGTCCATTTCCGCACTTCGCTACTTCAATTAGTTGTTTATAATACATTGCAACTTATTTCAACTAAATCGATGATTTTTTAATCATAAAACAAACCTTTTCGTGTTGCCATTTCCTTAGCCTCGATGGTAGGGAAACCGTCGCCTGTAAGGGCCTGTGTGAAAAAAAAAAAATATATATTTACCATCGTCTGGACGATGAAATTTATTTCCTATTCATTTTTTTCTCGATTGCCCGGGGTTCCCCGACGAAAAAAAAAATTTCGCGACGCCTTATTGAAAAATACTCTTTTATTTTTGTTCCGGGTACTCTTTTTTTTCACTTCCGGGTACCACGCTACGTACATTTATTTTTTTAACGAGAAAAAAGAAATTGAATTATCCCGATCGACACTGAGAGGCGATGGTAAATATGTTTTTTTTTTTATAATTAGAAAAGTTTTTTTTTAATTGCACATTGTATTCGGACATTCAAACTTTATACGTACGGGAGAACAAAAAAAAATCAACAATTCATCGTTGCATTGTTATCACCGTGTAAATACGTGAGTGAGGAAGATAAAAATAATAAAAATAATAATAATAATAATAATATCGTGATTTTAAATCGTAAAAAAACCCATTTTTTATACGAAAGCCTCACGAGTTTCTACACAGGCCTCGTGCAAATACGCGATGAATACTATTAACTCATACCCGATATTTATTTTGAGTGATAATATGTGAAATAAAGATTATCAAAAAAAAAATTACGTTCATTGAACGATAATTGAATGTATCGAAATATAAGAAATAGACTTGACTAAGGCTATATTCGGTACACAGTCATAATTCGGGACATTCACCTTATACGTATTAGAAATCTTATAAAGGAGTTGATGCGTATAGAGTACTTTGATAAAGTGGATGACACGGTAAATATGACAGTGGGCAATTGTCGTTATTAGTTAATTGCCAGGCTCATCAGTCATACGCATCCGCGTGGCAACTTTTACTCGTGGTTGTTTTCTTTCTCTTTTTTTATTCCATTTTTTCCAACGCGAATTGGGGAGAACGCGAGCCCCGCGCGGTTTCTAATTAAGGAGCTCGGGGTGAGGCGAGCGTGGACGAGCATTAGCATCCAGCGAGTCTGTAATTTGTGCCTCTCTTAATTAAATCATCCGTTAACCGAGGCAGCCCTGTCGAAACGATTTTTTTTTACCCTTGCGCTCTTCCCCCGCGGGCTGCCTCTTCGCGGCCATTCTCGCGTTGCTCCCTTTACCGCGCCTTCTTTCTCTTATAAGCTATATAACTATATACCGCACTTCTAGTCGATATATATACAGGTATAATGGTGTACGAGTTCCGAGGGCTCACCTCGGTTTTTCATTTTTTTTTTTTTTTCATTACACCGTCGTCCCTGTGCATTCTTCTCTCTCTCTCTCTCTCTCTCTCTCTCTTTCTTTCTTCCTCGTTTGCTTATATTATCTCTCCCACTCTTTTCGTCCCAAGGCAAACAAATTTTATGGGCACCACACGCAAATGCGCGCCCTCCACCTACCCTTCTTCTTCTTCTTCTTCTTCTTCTTTTTCTTCTTCTTCTTCCTCTTTTCATCTCATTCTCTCGTGTCGTTTATTTCTATCCTTCGATTGCTAATGGAACATCGACGCACCGTCCTTGGGCCAATTAACTACCAACGAAGGCGAGCTTATTTATTTATTTTTTTTTTCGTTCAACGCAAAATTATTTTGCACGGCAATAATGACGTCGAGCAAAAAGCCAATTTAATTATGTCTGATGTAATGCGCAAGCACTGAGATACATTTATTCGTTGGATACAATCGATGATCGAATGATATTCAGTGAATACGTCCCCGACGAGAATAAAATGAGAAGCACTACTGGTTATGGTATCGAAAAAGCTTTGGATATGTTTTTTTCTATTTTTTATTCAAATACTCAGGTCTTGCGGGAAATATGGTCATTCGATCGTTTTGGGGGATAACAGAGAAAGCTTCGCGTTTGGAAAAAACAAAGAAAAGTTCGAAATCTTAATGCCAGAGTGCCTTTGAGTGTTCCAAAATAGTCGGAGAATCCACATTTGGGAACCGGGGGGGGGGGGGGGTTGTAAAATGAATGCGAACAAATTACGAGAAAGCATTCTCCATTCGTCGTTTTGATTTTTCGCGTATTTTCTCTACCTTCTGCAAGGCGGGAAATCTATTAGTATCGTCCATACGCCTGATGAGCGTGTCTAAAAGCGGCGGTGGGAAAACATTTCTTTTTTTTTCGCTCGTTCTCCAAAAGACGTCCTGGCAAAAGGGTTAAACTTTTACGACCATCGTGCGGACGCGCGAATCCAACGGAGCTAAGAGAGAGAGAGAGAGAGAGAGAGAGAGAGAGAGAGAGAGAGAGAGAGAGAGAGAGAGAAAGAGAGCCACGAGTGTCGTGGATGTCGCGAATAAAAGAAGCAAGAATAATAAGAACGAGAGACAAAAGTTTGCGATGAAAGAGCGGGGCGAGGTGGGGAGAGAGAGAGAGAGAGAGAGAGAAAGAGAGAGGGTGTAGAGAGAATCGCGAGAAGGCTCACGGGCAACAATGCCACGGCCCCCCGTGCTTCGGACTCTAATATATTGCCATTGGTCCCATAGTGACGGAAAAGTATTGGGCCTTGTTAGGCCTACCTGTATAAGGGCCTGCTGCTGGGCCCCATCGTTGTCTCGCAGCGCCTCCGGGTTACCACTCGTCGTACTACGGAGTTTTGCGTCGATGCCCCACCCCCGCGCTCTCATCTTCAACAAGATCGCGACGAAGTCACATGACCGCGAGAACGTGCGCGCTCGCCACACCATCGACTCATCTTGCCATGCAATGAGGTATATATACGGTGCGTGTCTCGATTTCCTGACTGCGAGAATTTTAATGCGAAAAATTGACTCTAACCGTCCCAGCTTCCGCATCCAACGCTCGAACTAAAGGATAACTATACCGATATGTATCTATGTATTTGTTTTATGATAATGACATGCTTCATTCGTCGTTTGTTATCTCGGATTCAACGTGATGCGATTACTCTCGTATATATATATAATCAATCCCCGAGAATTCAATTTCATCTCTGAGATTTTCTCATGATTTCTCATCCGGGAGTCAATCCGCAATTCCAATGAAGAGATATATATGAGAGAATGTACGTTGTTTTTTTTTATATAGAAATGCAATCGCGGCAATAATAATACTCAAAATTAAGTTTTCTCTTCTTTTTCGGCCCTCGGTGTTAATGACTTGTGGATTTTTTAATAAAAAATTGTCGTTGTTGGAACATTTTTTTTTACCCAGCTGAGGGCACAAAATTTATTGAATAATTCCGAGGCTCAGAAGTATATTTTACGGTGTAAAAAATTAGCTTGCGTTTGCCCGATGAAAAAATTTCATGAAATTATGTATTTTTGTTGAGTAATCTTTCTCATATTTCTTATTGTATTTTTTTTCCATTAGAAGTCGGAGGATTACGCGGTAAATCTGCGCTATAATGGTATATCAGGCGAGTTATAATATGTAATATGTATATATATATATATATATATATATATATATATTTGTGTGTGTGTGTGTGATATCGGCGACGTAACGCTCGTCTCGATTAATCTTTATGAGACTCACGTTCCTCAATTTCTCTGATCCTCCTTTGATCCCTCGCCGAAAGCCCTTCTCCATAAGCCACGTATATCCCACAAAACGCCAATAAAAATATGATGCTATGATGGTTAAATCTTTGGAGAAATAAATAGCGAAAAGTTGGAAGAGAAAGAGTGACGTGGGCAAGAGAGAGATGGGAAAGGCCACAACGATAAATGAAGTAACCATGACCCTCGTCTAACGTGTGGCAAACTTTCACACACCCCATGTCCAGGATGATTTTTTTTCCATATCTCCCGCTCTATCCCATGATTTTCTCTCGCTTCCCCTTACGAAAGAAAAAAAAAAAAAAAAAAAAAAAAAACTATTAGCGGATCAACAGTTACTATTGACCCTGAATAGTAACGATTGGATATCAATGTTTATTAATATTAGGAATGCCATTGTAACTATTTATAGTGTCTTTGTTCCTTATAGATATTATTGAACATCTCAGTATGCACTACTAACTTCCGAGGAGCATTAGCAAGATTGAACTTAAATTATGCTAGGAGACAGAAAAAAGAACTATTTGTGTAGTTATCTCTCAGAATTTCTACTATTGAATTGAACGTCGACGACTCTATCATTACCGTTCGCGCTTAATTATTATCATAGAAAAAATAAATAAAAAGAGACCTGGCAGAATTCATGAACATAAAGAATTATACTTCATCATTTTTCCGCGCAATCGAATCTACAATAAACACAATAAGATTCTAAACCGAGAATTCTCAAGAACTATTGTAGACTTGATAATGTCTTAGTTCAGCAAAAAAAAAAATGTCTGTTTTTATTTTCTAAATATTTAAGTAATTTGAAATAATATTTAAAAAAAAAGATATTATTAGAGAAAAATAAAAAATTATTAGTATTTATATTTTTACCTATACAGAAAATATCATTTTAACTTCGAAGAATCGTAATTTTTTTTAATTAGAATTTTGCAGGGGTAAACTTGTAAATTTTTCAAATAAATAGTAATAATTGATGGTAATATTGATAATTTTTTCAAAACTTAAACATTATTCAATCCTAATATTACTAATTTAAAAACAAACAAGTAATTATTCCATCGATATTTATAATTATTTAAAAACTTTAATGATTATTCTCTCAATATTTCAAATTTGTTCGAAAATTGGTAATTATTTTGTTAATACTTCTAATTTTTTGAAAATGATTAATTATTCTCGAAAAATTTCTAATTTTTTTGAAAAATCAGTAATTATTCTTCGAAAATTCATAGTTATTCTGAAAATTAGTAATCACTCCGTCGATATTTTCAATTTATTTTAAAATAAGAATTTTTTACCTTAGCCGTTAATTTTTAATAACGTTGATTACGGATTATTGTCGCTCGTATATAGGGCTTTACTCCAACACACTCGCACATACTCGCATACACTCGGACACACTTGCACACACACGCGCAAGTGTGCGTGTAATAGGAATATTTTTTCTTAAGAAATTAGAAATATTTCTTTACTAAGTACTAATTTTTCAAAAAAATTAGATATAATTTTTTAATAAATGCTAATTCTTTAGAAAATTAGAAATATTTATATAACAAATGTTAATTTTCCAGAAAATAAAAGATACTTATATAATATAATTGTCAATTTTCCGAAATATGAGAAACTTTTCTGAGTGACTAATTTTTCGATAAATTAGAAACATTTTTTTCGAGAATCACGGATTATATGAAAAAAATTTGAAATATTCACCCAAGAATTAATAATTTTACAGAAAATCATGTATACATAACCTTCGGATTATTTTTTTGTGTCGAATAATTGAAAATATTTTGTCGGTTAATTCGGATTTTTTCGGTAATTTACAATAACAAAAAATAAAAATTTCATTTTTGGGCAATTGAAAATATTTAGCAAAATCGTTTTTGCCAATTGCACCGTGTCTCTCACAAATAGTTTTCTCTAATTTTTTCTCGATAGTTCATTCTAAATAGTTTTTTTTTTTGTTTTCTTTCGCAAAAGGGGGACTCTGTGTCGAATTGCGAGATATAGTTGCCGGTGTTTATTGATACGATACGTCATAATGTACAATGTACATATATGTATGACGAAACTTGCGCACCCTTCTTTTTAATAAGCTCCGCGCTGCTTTCGTATCTAACTGCGACCCCTCCCCCGAAAAAATTCGAGGGCGGAAATTGATCCCGAGGCATCCCGGTGGGAAAATAACATCCCCCGAATCACCGCATGTAATCTCACTGTAACGACATCATGCCATTTACATATATCCCAGACTTATGTGTATATATACACTTACACGCGGATCATAAATTCATTGAGGGAGGGCGGATATCTGCATATAATATACATATACAGACCACGAGGCATACGCTTAGCTATTATACGGATATATATATATATATATATATATGTATACAAAGAAAATTCATTGTGTCGTCTATTGTCGAATGAAAATAAGGGAAGCGAGCGAGTGCGGCTATTAATTTCTTATTAAGATGGCTCTCTCGTAATCGTATTCATATTACCCATCGTCAAAGTGACACGCGATTTACGTATATTTTATATATATAGGTATATATATATATATAAAGAAATACTTTAGTTATCACTCGTATCATATGCTGTACATAAATTATCATTTATTACGAATATACTCGTAGACGCGGTGATAAATAATATTGAAATTTGACCACGCCCCGTGTGTTTGACTAAAAATAATAAAATTTAAAAAAAAACCGAACTCTCTCGTTCCTTTTTTTTTTGTATAATCTACGTCAAAGCTATAGCCGCTTTGCCATTTGTATGTATATCTGAGCTGATCGCATACTCGTGACACTCGTGATCCTCGTACGTATATGATCTATCGAATTTGGTTGAGAAAAATATTCCGCGATGTACGGAAATATCACCAAATGAAATTGGAGAAAAAAAAAGGAATTCTGTATTTATCGTAGGATTATGGAAGAGATGCTGCAAGAGGTCTTAAAGTTCACGCTCTAAGGATATATTCGTTATTTATTTATAAATATATATACCTCTCATTGGGAAATACGAGGTTACTCGTATATTTATGGCCGAGTGTAAGCCTCATCGCCCACGCTATTATATATATATATATATATATATATATATATATATATATAAAACCACAATTCGTCTCTGCTGCTTTCACCCACGCTTTTATTTATTACAAACGTTGTTGATAATAAATATCCGTGATGCATGCACAAATACATACGAATATTTTTCGCATACACGCATATATGGCAACGGTAAAGAAAATTAAAGCACGTCACGTTATTATTATTATTATTATTCGTGTGAATATTCGTGCACTTAGGGTCTACATGTGTTCGTTCTTATACAACAATTGTATTTCTCATGGAATCCAGTTCGATACCTCAAATCGTATAATCCGCGAAATTAAAAAAAAAAAAAAAAATCCGAGAAAAAAGAAAGACAAACAACATTGAATCGCCTCGTGTGTGGCACTCGAGAAGGGCCACGCGCGCCCGTGCCCCCGATCTTCATGTACGCCCATTCATGCACGAACTATCATGACACAAAAATCAGAGTTCCAACGAGGGAGATGGAGCATTAACACTTTACCCCCTTGCTCTCGCCCTCTGGATCGTCGAAAAATACCGCAGTTCGGCATTACCAACAATGGTCGAGTCAATCGTTGGACCCGACGATGCCCCCTGAAATTCTTCTCGTTCCCCCCCGGATCCTGTTCCCTTCGATTTTTTCCCCATACCTCGAGCGTGCTCACGGCACACCCTCTATATCGTGCATGTGTACAATTCTCTGTTTTGTGCGCATAGGGGCACGCGTCGCCTCTATACTCAAACGTCACTGTATGTCCGACATGTCGTTATCCTCTTTTGCCTCTCGCCAGATACTATACACAGTATACATGGATCCTGATTAATATCCCTGACGTGTATGAGGAACGGAAGAGTTCTCTAGCGTTGATGGCGTATGTGAGTATTGGTATAGGGGGGTGAAAAGCTGATTAATCTGAATTCTGATTATCGAGATAAGCGGCTCTTTTGTCGATGGAGGAAAGAAAAAAATAAATAAAGATAAGGCATCGGAGCCGAAGAAGTAATTTCAAATAATTTCAACATCAATCATTCTCAATTTTATTCTGTCAATGTCTATCGGACAAAATTGTACTTTGAGACTTGAATTTTTTTCGAATGTTTTGCGTGAACAATTTTATAGAATTATTTCGAAAATTCAACAAATATACATATATAATCCACCTCGTTATACTAAAATTGAAAAGTTTGCGAATTTCACTAGCGAACTATTAGTTAACCCCTTCACTGGCAAAGACGCATATATATATGCGTCCTGAACTGAAGTGGACATTTCTGGCAAGGACGCATATATGCGTCCAGTGCCAAAAACGAGGATTCAGGGTGGTTTTTTTGGGTCGCTGAACACAAATCTGGTGTGAAATTATCAAAATTCCAAATGAACTGATCCAATATGGCCGACCGAAAATTTTGGAAAATCGGAAAATTCGGCCAATTTAGATGAAATTGACGTTCAGGGGTTTTTTTTGACTCGCTAAAGACGAATTTTGTATCAAAATTTGAAAATTCAAAATGGTCGATTCAATATGGCGACTATAATTTCGAAAAATCTTCAAATCTGGCGAATCATTATGAAATTGGTGTTCAGGGGGTTTTTCGACTCGCGCGACACGAGTTCGATGTTGTTGGATGAAATCGAGATCTAATGCTAGTTTACATTCCTAAATCTTTCTGAAAAAACCTCCGGCATTAGCTGTGGAGTTACTTTTTAAGATCTGAAGTCGAAGACCCGAATCGGGACTTTCAAGTTTTATCTTTAAAAAACTCTCCAATCATATATCCTTAGAACATAAGGGTTAATTTTGGTACTCGAGGGTGATTTCGGTATTCGTGGGTGATTTTGAGCAAAAGTGCAAAATTATGACAAAACACCGTAGAGTAGGTATATTTGTGAGCTCTTCCTCCGACTTTTTTTTTTCATTGCCAGAAATGTCCACCTATAAGTCTCTGAATCGTCTGCCAGTGAAGGGGTTAAGCATATATGGATGAATTATGTTAAAGTTGCAATAAAAAAGTTGATTTTCACTTCGCTAATTATATTGCGGGAAAACGACTGATCCATACGAAAGTACAATCGGTATTTTCTCATCAGGAATTCAATGAAATTCGATATTCTTGATAATATAATTCCTTAATTTTTTTCCCATTGTTCGCACCCTGATCGTATTCATCAAGCCTCAAAATATGCAATCGCGTCTACCCTTCGATGTAATGTACGTATCGTTTTGCTCTTGGACGGTGCGTCCACCCCCCTTTCCTATATATATTTATGTGCCACGGTCGTTGACGGGTATTGCTCCCTCATATGCAGGCGGGGGGGTTTCGAGACCCACAATCTCCCCATGTTGCATAGAGCGCTTGCCTGACGGGGGGTTCATAAAGTGGTCCAGAAGTTAATCTTCGGATAAACCCAGCGGTAAACACGATTAAAACGTCGGATATCGCGCGCCGAGCGCGTGCGATCGTTCGCGAAGCTATATATATATATATATACCTACTGTGAGCGCAAAAATCACTCGTGTACATATATATTGTATCTAATACACGCGTATGTTATATACGTGTGCCTGGCATCTAATATTTTAACACCGTAAAGGGACTTCGACGAGTGAGAGTCGTTGTTTGCGTTTCGCACAGTAAAAATAATGAATGATAATGCCCATACCCAACTTTGGGCATGATGTGCGAGATCGATGAGAGAAAAAATATAAATACATTATGTAGAAGAAAAAAGTAGGGTGGGAACCATTGGTATAAAAAAAAAAAAAAAAACGTGCAAATTATAATCTTAATATTCCTTTCTTAGCATTTTTATCGCACTTCCAAAGCTCCCTCTGTACGAGCATGCAAGTAGGTTTTAAAATTTTGGCTTCATTATAGAAGAGGCTTTGTCGGTGAGATAAAAATAATAAGGAAAAAATGTGTGCGACATTTTAATTTTCACGGTTCATATTGTATTGCAAAGATTTTCAAAAAATTATAAATTTCATAAAATTCAAACCCTTCGATTGATTCTTGTCAAATTCAGTACTATATATATTTCAATCTATTAGTGTCAAAAAATTGAGCAAGAAATCCCAAAATTGACAAAAGCCACGCGGCGACCACAGACATATGACACATCTTTGTTTTCACACGAAAACAAAGATTCCTCTATACGAAGAGGAAAAATTGATTGCAACTTATTGTTCGCTGATTAAGAACGATTTTTAAATGCCATTTTTTTCAGAATGATCATCTGAGTGTTTCGGTGCTAAAGTTGAAAGCTGTTCTAGAACACTTTTCATCAAGAGTATACACACGGTAATAGACTTGGCAATTAACGATCAATATCCAGAAATTTTTCCATTGCCATATATAGTGACATCTTGTATAGTATATTATATACATGTAATTATATATATAAATGGCTATATCCGTAGAAAAGCGGCCTTTGCGTGAGCGCTGGAACTTGGGACAGATCGCGAGAGGCGACTGAAGTTCAGAGGCTGTGGCATATGCCACACAGCGCCACCCCTAACCCAAAGGATCATTAGTCATTTAGCATATTCAAAAAAAAAATCGCATCCCTCGCTCACGCACGTCACGAACTATATAACGGTCGTTTCCCAAGACTCGATACACGAATCTTTTTGTTTTCAAAGTAACGATTTAATTGTTGAAATTCAAATAAAAATGATGAAACTGTAGCAAATATATGTATATCGTAATCATATCGTGGTCTATTCCCAAATACATGGACGACATTTATTTCGTTCCTTCCCCCAAATTGTGTCTCAAAAAATAAATAATTGATTCTCCGGAGGTCTCGAACAGCTATGGCGATTGGTTTCGCATTCTCTCTCTATCTCCTCTCTCTCTCTCTCTCTCTCTCTCTCTCGTTCGGACAGGAGGGTATACGGTACATAATGCATAGGTCTCGACTATAAAGGTAGGCCGTCCGGAATTTTGGTCTTCGTAAAGCTGTCGAGAGAAACGCAAGCTGGAGTGACTCGTCGTATATGAGAGTCTCGCGGTTCTTTGCGATCCTGGAACTTTGTGTGTCTGGTGAAATGATGTAGATCGGTGCTTGGTGAAATGAAGGGGAGGAAAACGAAAGAGTTAATGGGGCTAAGATAGAAAGGAGAGCTGCTGCTACTAGGTAGCTGGTTCGAAGGAATCACCGGAGAAAAAAAAGAACTGAACAAATTTGAAAGAAAAAAGATAGAAAGAAACAAACTAAAAGAAAAAAAAAAAAAATACAGAAGAAAGATGTGGAAGAAGCGTCGAGACGCCGCCGTTGAAGAGAAGCTCGCGCGGATTGGCATGCGAGTTCGTACTAATTACAAGAGAGAGAGAGAGAGAGAGAGAGAGAGAGAGAGAGAGAGAGAGAGAAAGAGAGATGATCGAAACATTGGCGCGGTCTTTTCTCGTTCCTCTTTTTCCCTCGAAGTAAATTAAGTACGTCTAATTAAGCTGCAAAGCCCGAGGATACGTATATGTATGTGTTTGCGTGCATGTCGTATGCATGTATTTAAATTCGTCAAGAAATAAATTACACGCTAAGATTTTTTAATATTTTAGTAAAAAAAAAACTGCTTGATGAAAAAATTATTGACAAATGACAGTTAAAATTAATGAAATTCAAAATCATATTCCAGAAACCAAATTTAATTAATAATCTGTTCCTTCCTTCTCTCATATCTTTTGGCACATATTGTATAACGATCTAATTATATACGCATTTTCAATAAGAATGAGAGAGACGCGCCTTCGAACACACACGTCCCCCACAAATGATTTCGAGCGTCGTTCTACCTCCCTTTTTCTTTTACACTGCAACTGCCATAAATGCATTTGCTTGCTTCATAAACACGTGGCGTGCGCGTTTTCATAAAATTTATGACATCTCAATGCTTCGGATTAATCGTTCACGTATCAAAAACGGCAAAAAAAAAAAAAAAACAACGATGCCGAGATACAAAGAGACGCGTTTTTGAAAATTCATTCCCTTAATTTTCACACAATCGATAATTTGGAAAAATATTGTTTCATCGCAAAATAACAATGTATGATTGGACCAAAATAAAATTAACCGTAACCCACAATCAATCGCTAATATATTCTTTTGTAACGCGAATATCAAATTTTTTTTCATGGAACAATTCCTCGTCATTATTTTCGTTGAAAATTATTTTGAATTCTCTTTTCATTATCATTGTTCCCATCTCCGTTTCGTACAATGACTTCGACCGATGTTCAGCTAATAGAGTTGTTTCCCTTCACAATCGGTCCGCGAGAAATACATACGTATATGCATATATATATATATGTATACTATATATGATAAATATAGCCACGAGTATTCTATCCACATTGGTCAAGTCTTGCTCTCATAGTCACGATAAATCATAAGATTAGAATTTTAAATTTTCATGGTACGCGTTGTTCTCCCTGTGGTGATATATATAAATAGCAGGATCGCCGAGACGGGAGTTGCAAATACGTGGTGTGCCTTTGCGAAATAGCGCGACAATACCAGCAGTGCAATAGAAAGAGAGAGAGAGAGAGAGAGAGAGAGAGAGAGAGAGAGAGAGAGAGAGAGAGAGAGAGAGAGAGAGTATAGAAACGGGGAGAGCAAGAATAAACCCTGTAAGAAGGAGGAACCGCGATGGAAATGTGGCGAGAGCGAAGATCGCTAAAAGGAACACACGAGGGCAGGATCGGGAGCGTTGAAATTCTCTCGAAATCTCGATCGAAGATCTTCGCTCCCGGGTGCGCGAGGATCGATGCATGCATCCTCAAGTGGTAGTCTTCGTCGTCGCGCGTCTTTTGGATCGTTCCCCTGTGGTTCGCTTGCATACATATATACAGTTACCTCTGTGTCCGTGCAGTGTGTCCACCGCAGAAGAAGAGGGTAGTAAAGAGAGACCATAGTATAATGCTTCTAGTGGTGTCTCCTCCACGATGTTTCTCTTGGATATGTGCGCTCGATCCTTTGGTTATATAAAATGCAAGAATACAGCGATGGGATTTGAATAACGGCCATTGTGCCATATACGCGTCGGTTATATGCGTTAAGCCGTGACCATCAGCTGAGACCGCGCGGACGAGGTTCGAATGGAACATTTGGGGTGCAGTGTTACGATCGATGCGATTTAGTAATGATGAAAATTCAATTCCCGGTTGTTCTTTGTGCGAGAGGGCAATGTCACTGGTTTCAAATAATATGCTCTAACTATATGATTATAATGGAAAGAAAATATCAGAGCTGGACAGTACTTCGTACTTGTACTTAAATTTCCAAGTGCTTGGCCCGTACTTCAAGTATTTGTACTTAAAATTTCGAGTACTTAGCCGTACTTCAAGTACTTTTTCAAGCGCAAAGTATGAAGTACTTTTGAGTGCGCCTTGCTATGGCTGCATGTATAACGCCTTTGAACATATAATTGAGGAACGTTCTGCACAATCTTTTGGTTAAGATTGTAAGGAATGACCGTTCAAAGGCTCAACCTACGGAAGTTGTGGTGTCATTGTCAATGAATGGCTTCGTTTTTAACAATCCGTTATATTATATTCTTCATTTTTTCTTTTTCAAACCTGAGGCTAAATAAATCTTAATTACAATCGTCAATGCTATTTTTTAAAATTATTAAAATTCTTCGTTTAATTATTTCTGCACTAATTTGCCCAAGCTGAGTGAATTGCACAAGGTGAAAATATATGTTTGGATACAAACAGTACTCGAATCCAAATCAAATGAGTTTAAAGGGTATGTAATAAATCAAATTTAAGTATTGAAACTTACGAAATGTATACCTGAAAACTTGAAAAGTTTTTGATACTTGATGCTTGACGTATTTCAAGTACTTGATATCTCAAGTACTTGGTACTTTAAGTACCGAAAACTTGAAGTACTTGGTACTTCAAGTACCGAGCACTTGAAGTACTTGGTGCTTCAGATACCGAGCACTTGAAGTACTTGGCCTTCAAGTCTTTGCGATACTTGGTACTTCAAATCTTTACGGTACTTTGTATTTCAAGTCTTTACGGTACTTGTTACTTCGAGTCTTTACGGTACTTGGTACTTGAAATACATGAGTACTTCAAGTACTTGCAGTACTTTGTACTTAGCACTTGAAGTACTTTCTGGTACTTTGCCCCGCTCTAGAAAATATAATACAACCATTCAAGTATACGGCGAAAAAAAAACTATCAAGTACAGTTGGTCGAATTACAAAAAAAAAACGTGTGAGTTGGCGTTGGAACTCACGAAATTTGATGTGTAAACATTTGAGCTCGCGTCAGTTTGGTGTGGGAAAATTGAGGTCGTGCATTGGTTAAGGAGGTACGACTAGTTCTTTGGAGTCAAAAAAAAGTCTAAATTCATTTTACCCACAGCTGTTCTGATTTATGTTTATTTGCATTGATTATTCATATTATCGATTATAATGTGAAAAATTTTGTGGTAAATGATTAATTTATTGCGCATGAACTAATAAAAACTGAAAAATTAGATTGTCAACGACTCGATAGTAGTCTCCATCATAATAATAATGACATGTCTACCACAAAAACGGACTAAAAAACATTTTAAAAAATCAGCCGAAAACCTATTAAAATAGACTTGAATTACCTCAGTGGAATTAATACGATCGGCAGAATGATAATTATACATATAATTGATACGTGATAAATAATAAAACTCCATAAATAACATGATGGAATTTGAAGTAAACACTTGGCAACGTCGCATTGGCGATGCTATGAGTTGGTATACGTGACCAACGAAGATGACTCTATCCTCGTTGCTAACATCAAAACAAAGCTAGGTTATGTTTGCCGAAACCCATCAGCTGTTACTCGCGACGTTGCTAAGTCTGTGGGTGCTATTTGATCGTTCTGACCATTTACAACCGGAAATTGAAACTTTTTTATGATGTAGTTCCAGAACTACACGGTGAAGAGTAATTTTTCAATTTTTTACAATATCTATTATATCTAATCTATCAAGTTTCAGTTTTTCAACGGGTGTAGTTGGATACGTGAGCAGCAAAACCGTGATCACAGCACTTCCGGTTAACCGTCTCCATAAGACGACGTGCTTTAGTAACTCAAACTGCTCGACTTTGCAATTTTATTACGAATAAACTAAACGGTCAATATAGCTCAAATTTTGGCAATAGGCGCATAAAGTATTCGGCAAAAACATATAAAAATTTCAAGTCCGTCAGTTGGATTCTTCATACTAGTCGTACCTCCTTAATCTTAGCCCGTACCATCAGCTATCAGCTGTCGAAACACACACATTCACGGGCTCTCACACGGACCACGGTGCGCGCTGTACGCTGCTCACGCCTGCGCGGCGCCGATGTCCTATACATAGAAGTGTTGGTTAGCCCCCACCGTGTGGCGCTCTCACACACACATTCACGCGCTCACATAGACACGGATCTTACGCTGACGGTCGAAGTTTTACATCTGACGCTCGAAGTCCCAGCTAGCCCCTACCGTAGACCGAGCGCTAAGATGTTTACACATCAAAAAAAGATGTGCAGTAACTGCTTGATAATATCGATCGTTCAAACTTGTATATAATTCTGCGGTTTTCGAAAGGAAGGGCAAAAGATTCGAATCCTTGTCCTGCTTCTTGTATTGTCATCGCCCAATGTTGCGAAAAAAAAAAAAAAACATGTATGATAAAGTGTACCATAGAAATCGAAAGAGGCTGTGATGTTTGTCATCCAGAAATATAATGAAATCGTCTTTCGATTCGCGTCCCCTGCATGCAACACGCTGCATCAGTATACACTCAAACCCGTAATAACATTGCGCGGGAGCGTCAGTATACAAAGGGATTAGCTTGTTGCCGCTTTAGCGCAGCTATAATGAATATATTAACGACGAAAAAATGATTCTTCAGTTGCCTCCGTTGTCTTCGTTTTCTGCGACATGTCTTGGAGATCTTCGTTATAAAAGCTCTCGTGTTCGCGCACCCTCGCGAAAACCGCGGAAGCAAAAGAGCCATTGAGTGAGAGAGAGAGAGAGAGAGATAGAAAAAGAAAGAGAGATAGAGAGAGACAGAGAAAGAGCTGATGATTCCATGGTAGAACGAAGCGATTGTGGGTTTGCCAATCGCGAAAAGTGGAAATCCCGAGGAAGGCTTCCCGTGTGGCCACGGTCAAACAACGTTTTGTAACGCACACAAACATAATCCAGGATCATTCCGTCCTGGACAGTGCGTGGATACGGTACTCGTATATTCTATACATGTATGCACATAATACATAACGTATTGAGTACGCACGGGAGAGCGGATAGAGAATACATGCGAGTCCCAGCTAATACGGGTGTAGTCCCCCGGTCAGGGGACCCCGCGCGCGTAACGACGACGCGGCGTGGCCCTACGTGTCCAATCAGCGTGTTTCTTTATCTTGGGCCACCGCGAGGCCGCCCCGAAGGTACAAACACACATGCGCACACACGCACACACATAAAGGCCCGCTGTTGGGCTCGACGACGATCTCTTCTGGGCCCGCCAGAGATACGCCGAGAGCTAGAGAGAGAGAGAGAGAGAGAGAGAGAGAGAGAGAGAGAGAGAGAGAGAGATCGCCTGCCGGCAAGTCTACTAGGACCAAGAGGAGAGATCTCCCAGTAAGAGAGCAAAGAAAAGCCTAATCAGCATGCGTCCCGTCCAGCCAATTAGAAATACTCGGCTGTTTTACCGACTGTCAACGGGGATCGGGTATTGAGTTGTATCGGCCGAGTTATGTTCAACTTCGTTAGCCACAGGCATAAATATATGTATATACAGAGAGAGAGAGAGAGAGAGAGAGAGAGAGAGAGAGAGAGAGAGAGAGAGAGAGAGAGAGAGAGAGAGAGAGAGAGAGAGAGAGAAGAGAGAGAGAGAGAGAGAGAACAGTGGACCAGTGTGCAGCATAAAGAGGAGTGATGAGGAGACGGGGGATGAAGGGTGGAATGAAGAAAGACACGGATTGACTCTACTGCCGGTATTATAGCCGAGGAAAAGAGCGTTTCCCCTCTCCGGCCGAGCTCGAGAGCGCATCAGTCCCAGTTCGTTGGGGCTGCTGTGACCTCAGCGTAGCGATGATCGAGGAGTGGGAGGCGTTGCTTCTCGGCGCACGGGGTGGAGTGAGAGCACAACTACGTTGAGAGGTCCCGCAACGATACCGTATGAGACGCGCGCGCTAGCGGGCCCGCGAGTTCTCCTTCGGTGTGCTTGATTTACGGCCAACGACGAGAAGAGGCAAGCTATACATATATAGAAGGGACTCTCTCTCTCTCTCTCTCTCTCTCTCTTTCTTTCTCTCCCAACGTTCGCTTCCTCGGAGCTGAATTTACCCGCGGGCCCCCGCGCTCGCGGTAGTAAGAGAGACTGCTAATAGTCTCTCTCTCTCTGTGGCCTGACTGCCCCGCAAATATTCCGCTCTCTAATTGGAATTGATTAGGAGGGGTCCCTCTTGGCTTCTCTCTGCTCCGGCGAGCGAGCAACCACACGCTAGTAGATATAGGGTAACAGGATGGCATGGAATAAGGATGGAATTGCTCTGCCTTCTGGTGTACTCTGGCCAATCGGGACAAGCGAGAGAGCGAAATGACGTATGTTTTGCGTGTATATGTGCACCACCGCATCTCTCCCTGGTAGCACACAAGACTCGATTCTTTTACCTTTTCACGGTATATATCCTTCGTCTTGGCTATGTCTTTACAGATACACCCCCTAGCCCTTTGAGTCTCATCGGTTTGAGAGCTTGGAAAAATCGATTTGAAACGTTAGTCTCCTCTTTCACCGTGTCGTTTCGGTCTCTTTTTCCGCGCTCTCCTTCCCTTTTCCCATTTCGTTCTCTCCTCACTTTTGTGCGACTTGCCCGTATATATATTTTCTTTTCAATCGTCGTCGTCGAAGACGAAGCGTCGTTCTCTCGAACCGAGGTCGTTGTGGCTACGCCGTCATTGAAACACACGGGGAATACGCCAAAGACGCCAGCTGTCAATGCGCGCACCGCGAGTGTCCTTCGCTTATTTTCAACCATGCATGGTATATATCTCACGTTTCTCTCGTCGTTCTCTCGTTTTGTGTGCGTATCGCTCACTCTTCCCCTGAGTACACACGAGAACGAGAGATTCCCCGATCGAAGGGAGGTCTTCCCGCAGAGGAGCTTTCGTCAATTTATTGTGGCGATATATTCGCGTCTTCTTTCGCAAACCGCCAGCGGGGGAAATGACAATTCAACGGAATATAATATATCGGTGAATTTACGTGGATAAATTGGAAATGCCTTTATCCACTGACTGCACTACTTTGATTGAAATAAATAAATAAATAAATAAAATATCATCGTACTGCTCGTATGTAAAGAGTGATCGATGTTCATTTGGTACGGGTTAATTAAGAAGGTTCACCGGGTAGAGCAAAATGCACAGGAAAATCTAAATTTTTTATCAGATATTCACTACTACTGTAGAAATGTGCCCGAATTATTTAGGAATTTTCCCCTGCACCATTCACATGAAAATCTAGTTTCTGACGAGGCTCGTATTTTAATACGCTTTCTAATGGCGTATTGCGATTTTTGCCCCTTTATAACTCCGGAGACAATGCAGAGAAATTTAAAAAAATATATTATGTCAATACAGTTTAGGTGAATAAAGCAGCATAACAAAAATCAGATTGATTGTGTACTTAGTTTATGAATACTATTCAATGAACCCACAGAATTCATAGTTATTTGCAGTAAAGGCATGAGCACGGCAACATCGCTGTATACCCAGAGCAGTTAGGTTAGGTTGAGCTCGACTGTAAAGAAGTTAAGGATGTTCACCGGGTAGAGCAAAATGCACAGAAAAATCTGAATCTTTTGTCAGATATTCACTACTACTGTGGAAATGTGCTTGAATTATTTGGGAATTTTCGCCTACACCATTCACATGAAAATTTAGTTTCTGGCGAGGCTCTTTTAAGGGGGGGGGGTAGGGTTTTGAGGGTTCAAAAAAAGTGATTTTTTTTTTATTGCATATTATGAAAGTATAGTAACTCAAGAATGTTGTCTGTTAATAGGAAGTCAATGATTCTATGTGAGTAAAATAAAAAATAAATAGCTTACTAAGTTTTATCAGGGTCTTTTCGCTACGAAAAACTTTAAACGCGTTTTTCTCAAATCGATGTTTTTTGAGTCGGTGCACTCTGTATCTCAAAATCTATTCAACCGATCGTTCTCAAATTTTTTACAGTATTTCCTTACATAATTTATGAGGTAACCCTGTTGAGATTTTTTCGTTTTTGATTTTATTTTTTTTATTATTAACAACAATAGTCATGAATTTAGGCCAAAAATCGGTATTTTCACTTTCAAGTCTTGTAAAAAGTTCAAAAATTTTAAAAAAATGGAAAAACTCGACAGAGATACCTAGAGGGACATAAAAATTAAAGGAAAAACTTTGGTTATTTCATTTCAAATGATCCAGTGCTGAGGTATGACGTGCACCGCAAAATGTATTTTTTCTGAGACGCCTGCGAAGAATTGCTGCCATTCGGTCAATTTTCAATATTTTTCAACCAATATTTCACAGAATATAGTTCAATTACTACTCTTTAATGTACAATAATCAGAAATAAATTTACTTTCACCGTACGCCCAAAAAAAAATCTGTAAAAACCTGTTTTTTTCTGCCTTCAAAACCCTACCCCCCCCCCCCCCCCCCCCCCACACCCCCCTTAACACGCACTCTTATGGCGTAAACAGAAATTGGGATTTCTTTCGTTTATAACTGCGGAGAAAATGTAGAGAAAATTTTTAAAAAAATATTATTTCAATGCAGTAATATAGGTGAATAAAGCAGCATGACAAAAATCAGATTGATTGTGTACTTAGTTTATGAATACTATTCACTGAACCCACAGAATTCATAGTTATTTGCAGTAAAAGGATGTAAAGAGGGGATAAGCACGGCAACATCGCTGTAGAGCCAAAGCAGTTAGGTTAAATTAAGCGCCCAATTTGCTCGACAGCTCGACTGTAAGGAAGTTAAAGAGGTTCACGAGGTGTAGAGCGAAATGCACAGAAAAATCAGAATTTTTTATCAGATATTCACTACTACTATAGAAATGTGCCTGAATTATTTGGGAATTTTCGCCTATACCATTCACATGAAAATTTAGTTTCTGGCGAGGCTCTTTTAACACGCACTCTTATGGCGTAAACAGAAATGGCAATTTTCTTTCATTTATAACTCTGGAGAAAATGTAGAGAATTTTTTTTTTAATATTATTTTAATGCAGTATATGTATAGGTGAATACAGCAGCATGACAAAAATCAGATTGATTGTGTACTTAGTTTATGAATACTATTCAATGAACCCACCGAATTCATAGTTAATCGCAGTAAAGGGCTGCAAAGAGGGGATAAGCACGGCAACATCGCTGTAGAGCCAGAACAGTTAGGTTAGGTTGAGCGCGCAATTTTCTTGACAGCTCGAGTGTTCTCTCTGGTGCCTGTGGCTATGACACTTGACGGTACCAACCGTAAGAAATGCGCGCCTTGTTGCCAGACTTCTTTGCGAATTATGTACGCTATAAAATTGAATTTCTTTCATTTATATCAATGTAAAATAACTTTTATCGATCCTCAACTGTTATAAAAGGTTGAGTATTTATTTATCGTTACTTCATTCATCTCAATTCCATGATTTTCTGATTCATAATAAATTATTTTTACATTTGGCTGCAAAATGTAAAAATAATTTATTATGCCTCCTTAAGTGTCAAAATGAAATACCCCGTCTTGATCGTAAATGGAATATATAAGTTAACCGTAAAATTATTAGAAATATATTCTTTAACGAAGTCATCGTGCCTGCTTTATGGAATTAAATATAAATTTTCGTTAAAAACAATCGTTACAAATTATTTTTCGAAAAAAAACCGGATAATTTGGATTTCCTTGCAACTCAATGCATTGACATTTCGTCATAAAATTATTTCAAACAGTCGAAGAGCTTTTTTTTTTATGCCTCTTGGTGTGTTAAGGGCGAATGAATTCTAAGCGCGTATACGGCCTGCAAGAAATATGCAAACGATGCCCGGGCTCTTCTGGCTCCGGTCAGCCTGATTGAGGTACTCCATGCATAAGGCTCTCTCGTCGTCATCGTTGTCTCGTTGGGACGAATGTTGGAGGTGTGTACACCGAGAGTGGAGGTTTCATCGGTATGGCATGAGAGCTCTCGCTGTGTATAGCTGCCGTTGAAAGTGAGCAATAAAGCAAAGAAGAATACGAATAAGAGGAACAAGAAGAAAAAGAGGCTGAAGAAAAAGTACGAAGTATAAGAAGAAGAAGAAGTACAAGGGTTAAGCAACAGATAGACAGAGTAAGGAGGAAGAAGGTGCAGAAGTGGCTGCGGGATGTTGAGAGCTTGCGGGACGAAGAATCGCAAGAGGAAAAGAGACGTTCACTCCGGACTCTCGTACACCATTTCTTTTCTGCTCTCATCCTTTTCCGTCTCTCTCTCTCTCTCTCTCTCTCCCATACACGCGATTCCTTCTGTATTTTCGAGTCTCTCCGCGCAGACTCCCTCGTTCGCTATCTCAGTCCAACGCTAACGAGCCTGTTAGCAGCAATTATTCTAATTAATATCTTCCCCTCTCGCCTCTTGTTCTCCTCCGTACACGTATTATACTCGTTCCCGCACACACGCGCTATATACTCAACACGGATGCGTACATACGCCCGTACGCACCCTATATGCACCTATATATATATATACAAGAGTGCAATCCTCAAGTTCTTCATCGAGAGAGCGATGAGAAAGAGAGACTCTCTTTGCTCCGTATATAGAACTTGAAGGAACAGAGCCTCCTCGTGGTTAGCCCAGGCAGAGAGTCGCGCGCGCGACTTGCCTTCTCGTTTCTTTTCCCCGACGCCCTCAGCCTCGCCCGTTGCCGCAGGATGTTTCTTCACGACCGTCTATATACCTTTATACGTATACACAAGCGGGTAGGATATCGATGACCCGGCATTGAAACGGCTTATCCAACCATAATTATACGTAGGCGATACGTCTTTTCGACGTTAGATCATCACACACACACACACACACGCACACACACACACACACACACACACACACACACAACACACACACACACACACACACACACAAGTGGCCAGTTCGATGCTCTCTTTCTATCTTGTTTCGTTCTCCACGAGTAACCATTCGCTTTACGATATGGCTCTCCTCCCCGTGTATGCGCATCTCTCGTTTCACTCTTGCCTCTGCTGTTTTGCTTCGTCGGTGTTTTTGCGTTTATGCCGCGTGATTGGCTATTACGTCTCCTTCCTGCGTTAGTTACCGCCGCTCTCTGCCACGCTATGGATTGAGACCTCTTCTTTTCAGCTCCGTAGCTTTCCCTCCTCGCTCCTCTTCTCATCTCCTCGCCTGGGCCTCTCTCATCATCCTCTTATACTCCGGTTCTTTCTTCTGGCTTGTTTTCCTATACCTCTTTCTCTTCTTCATCTTCTTCGTTTTTCTTCTTCATGACTCTTATTTATGCGTATAGGCTCATGCTGACGCACCGTTTGCTTCTTCATCGCTTTCTCATCGAATCTCATCGCACTCGTTTTCCTTCATCCGTATGATACGGATAAAGTGACCTAACGACTCTCTGCGCGGACATAATTTATTTTAGGCAAAAAAGAGACGCGTGTTTGAATGGAATAAAATTTATTGATCGCCGCGCGGTGTATAACTTGACAATTGCCGCATGTCCATAGAATTTTAGTTCAGGTTATTTCTCCGCGTGTATATATACCTTTTTTCGGGCTTGCGCGCGTGTATATATAGCTAACCCTTGTTCTTATATTCCATCTCCAGTTTATTCCCCGGACCCTCTTTCCCTGGATCACGCTTGCGGCCGTATTTGTGGCGTTATATTAGGATCAGTTTCGTACGGAGGACATATAGCGGAAACCCGTCGATTCGTGATCTCCCGCTATAAGCAATCCGATGCGCCACGCGTCTTCAGCGCGTCACTAATTCTATAATTCTCCCAACTTGGGAGTCTGTTTGAGCTGAACACCGACCGCGTATACCTGACGCTATATTTTACTTGTTCAATTATGCATCAAATTAATTTAATTTTCGGAGTATAATTGAAATATAATCGATAATTCGATAAGACGAATTGTGATTGCAATTTTTTTTTTAATTAGAATTACAAAGTTTGCTTGCTTTTCGTACAGGGCGCGATCGTATTTTCGTAAGTTTGAAAAATCCATTTATCCGTCTATCTGACGGTCAACTCGGGGAATCTTTTCTTTTGTTTACGCCCATTATCATGCACCGCGGGGAACGAGGAAGGCACGAATGTCTCTCGCGAAAGAGCCCAAGAAGCGACTTTAAAATTTCAAATTAGCTTCAGTCGCATTGCCTACATGCCGGAGTCCGTGGCTATCGGACACGCTGCTGCTGCTGCTGCTGCTGAATCCCCCGGGCTTGCCGCTGCTGCTGCGTGCCAATGCCAACGTACGAAGCCACGCGGCTCCAATTGAAAGCCCGTTAAAGTTCCTAGCGTCCTATATTCTCCTTTGCCATTCTACGTATACTTCTCGCGGAGCTAACCATTGGCGTACCGTGAAAAATTCACTCCGATACGTCAAATTGCCCCGTAATTATCGACGCCTTGCCGCATGACTAAATTATATAGCGAATTAAAAAAAAAAAAAAAACGCTATTGCAATATTGTCATTTATTTTTAATGCGTCGATCATTACGGATCATCGTTCTCGATGGGACGGGTAAACGGTCTGCATTGTGTTGCAAAAAGTAAGGCTCGCATGTGCGAAAATTCATTGTACGAAATTGCTTAGTTTCGCAATTAAATTTTACAAACATTTTGCACATGATCGTCATCGGGGAATTTTGGCATCTCGAACTATCGGAGCATTTGGTGTATCACAATTCATACTGAGCGAAGCTTTTTCGGAAAGAGATTCTCAGATTTCTAATTTTTCACCGATCTGATATTCGTTTTAACGATAAACCGAGACACGAATAATGCATGCCAATGTTCAATTATTCATTATAATTCGTCGGTATAATACTTTCTCGTATATTTATCATGAAGTCTGTTTCGATTCTGACGAAGAGAGAATCAACGTTAAGAGATGCAGAGTCTCTTGAGTTTGCATATACAGTCGTGGAGGGAGAAAAAGGGAACGAGGCTGAGAAAAGAGTGCGCGCTCTGACAGTGCAAAGGGAGAGATTAAGGAAGCGAATGAGAGGGGCACCGCAGAAGCAAAAGTGCAGCGCGCATACCGCAGTATTTATATATCTGTATATGAGAGAACAGGGTGAGGGAAGCAGACTGAATTATCGTGATATTTAAATTAACAAATGACATGCTGCATTACCATAGCAGTCCGTGGAACCGCGCGGTGGTAGTTCGAAACTCCCCCTCGCCGCCTCTTCACAGGGGAAATGGGGGGGGGGGGGGGCATGAAACAAAGACGCGATGACCACTGCAAAGTCCCCCCTTCATCGAGCCACGATGGTCGAAGGACTTGTGGTCTCGAGACTGTCGGTCTCGCTCATTCTATCGACCATCTTCACGAAAAAGAATTTAACCGCTTTTCCATCGTTAGAAATGAACACATGGGAAAACAAATTACGTCTATTGAGAAAAATAAAATTTTCGATGTTACCAACGACAATCAGAAGAGAGAAGTTTCATTCCTCGCATGTACCGCGATGAAATTCGCGATCAACACGTTTTGCAATTGTCTGCCGGCCGTCATCATGATCAATTTTCATTCAATCAAGTATCATTTTCAAAAAAAAAAAAAAAAACAAACATCAAAACATAACAGACGGATTAGTCACCAACGCTCCATGCATTGAATCTTCGTTTCGTTTTGCCTCATGCAAAACTATATCCCTACACCGCGCATGTACCTTTTACGATATATCCCTCCGCTCTGATATACAAATTCACCGAAGACGATAACGAAACACGTGTACCCAGCTTCGATGTGTGCTGGGCTTTGGGAACGTTCTAAAATTCTCTATATCACCCTCCGAGAGAAGCTTCTTCCTGCATCGCGAAGAAAGGGGAAGCTCACGGGAGAGAATGAGGAAGATGATACAATATACTTCGAGGATGGCATTGTAAAAGAATAGAATACATAAATGAGGGTATATAGAGAAGGAGAGGAAGAAGGAGAGAAGGAGCAAAACGGAGGCAATGGCTAGGAAGAATAGGGTCCTCTTCCCATCCTCAACCAGGGCAGTTCTTCTCTCGGTTTTCACGATTGTGAACCGAGAGAGAGAGAGAAAGAGAGAGAGAGAGAGAGAGAGAGAGAGAGAGAGAGAGAGCAGAGGAGACGAGAGGAAAAGATTTGGGTGCTAAGATAGCGGGGTGATCTGTGAGGCCCGGTGTGTGGTAACCCTTTCGCGAGTTCTGCACGCTTTTGCAAAGGGGGTTATACGGTCTCGGTTTATGTCGATGGTCGCGGTCCCTCTCGTGCTCCCCCGGCGTTTCAACGTGCTAGCATTTATATGTATATAACATTGTATAAAGTACTATATGTATATCACCATATATATATACACGTAAGCATGTATACATAACTTGATACATAGGTATGTATAAATCCGCTATATTATATACGTAACAGGGTATATAGAGTCGAGGGTTATATAGCTCGCTGTTGGGGGACCCTCCAAGGAGGGCTTCTCTCGCTGGATTGAGACGTCGTGGCCTCTTTGTACGTCCGTGATGCTCTTTCGCGAGCTCCACTCGTATTTACGAGTAACGCCGTGTGTGCAGAAGAGCCACAACAGTCAACCGCTCGCGCGAGCGGCGTGCAACGTTTCTGTCCTGTCTCTCTCTCTCTCTCTCTCTCTCTCTCTCTCTCTCTCTCTCTCTCTCTCGCTCTCTCGCGCGATTGCATTTGCTCGTTCGTTTTCCCCGGGCACAAGCGCGCATTTGAATTCGAAGATAAAGAAAAAAAAAAAGAGAAAAAGAACAATAAATAAAGAAACACAAACTCCAGAAGATAGAATAAGAGAATCAAGAGAGAGAGAGAGAGAGAGAGAGAGAGAGAGAGAGAGAGAGAGAGAGTGAACGTGTAGTCGAGGTTGGGATTGGCGAATATCGTTTTGGTCGCGTCTCTTTGGCTCTTGTTGCATGGAAAACGTACCTACTGAATGCTACAGTATGCTCAAACACTAAGAGTAAGAGAGAGAGAGAGAGAGAGAGAGAGAGAGAGAGAGAGAGAGAGAGAGAGAGAGAGAGAGAGAGAGAGAGATGAAAAGGTTGTGTTTTCTGTTGCTGATGGCGCTGTGGACCTCTGTCGGGACTGAGGAACAAACAGGCATTATATATAGTAAAAGTCAGCTATATGGGAACGTGAAACGTTGAACGTTTGCACCTCGTGTTCTCGCTCACGCTATATGCATACATATTTAGACACTTATACATACACACACGGGAACACATAGAGACTCGGTCGTTTCTCGGCATCTCTAGGACCAAGTCTCGGGGATTTAGAACGAACGGCGCGAGAGATATTCGTGGGCGCGCACGTTTCGAGGGATCGTATCATTAGCCGTGCCTTCTCCTCGGCCACTCTGCACTCTCTGCTTACTGCTCTGGCTTATACGGATGGGTTGAAAACGGTTGCGCGAAAGAGGCAAAAAGAAAACGGCTGTATAGAAAACCCGGGTGGATGGACTTCGAAACTTCGTTTCGTCCGCGAGTCCTTTACCAGGATGTCGTTTACTACGTTTTCGATTATTCATGCCACTTGATCGTTTCAGCCGATCGTTATAGGAAGGAGAATTAAAAAAAAAAAATGTATAATGGCCGCCGATGTACCCTTCCGCATCGATTTACATATATTTGTGTACTTCACTTGAGTTACAGCATAGCGAACGGGTGCATATACGAGGTCGGGCGGTGTTATTTTCTTTACTTGAAAAATGTGAGACACGCAACATCGAACTAGAAATTTCTGATGTACCTATACAGAAATTCACGTTGAGTCAAGATTTCGGATTAATGAGTTGAAGTATTGGGGAGAATTAGTCCCTTCACTGGCAAGGACGCATATTATATGTATCCTATACTGAAATGGACATTTATGGCATTTATGGACGCATATATGCGTCCAGTGCAAAAAACGAGGATTCAGGATGGTTCTGGTGCGTGAACACGAATCTGGTGTGAAATTTTCAAAATTCCAAACGATTGATCCAATATGACCGACCGAAAATTTTGGAAAATCTGAAAATTCGGCGAATTTAAATAAAATTGATGTTGAGGGGTTTTTTTGACTCGCTAAAGACGAATTTTGTGTAAAAATTTGAAAATTCAAAATGAATGATCCAATATGGCGGCCATAATTTCGAAAAATCTTAAAATCTGGCGAATCATATCATTTGTTGTGGTAATTGAGGGTGGTTTCGGTATTCGTGGGTAGTTTTGGGCAAGTATAAAATTATGACAAAACATCTTAGAGTACATTTTTGAGCTCTTTCTCTGACTTTTTTCACTGCCAGAAATGTCCACCTGTAGGTCAGAATCGTCGGCCAGTAAAGGGGTTAATGAACGAAGATACCAGATCGAGTTAACGAGTAGAGTCAAAATATCAATTTGACGAGATAATTCATTAACGAGTTTGATGCCACTCAGAAATGATGAATCTATAATTTCATTTACTTGAATAATCGTGATCGTCATTCAAAACTGCAGTCTTTATCTGCCATTTATGAAGTTCAATAGTATTCAATTTAAAACCTAGCGAAAGTACAGTTAGGTTTTTTCTAAAGTATCGTAAAAATCGGTGTACCATAGGAATAATTTCTCCGAGACGAGAAATCCGATTTCGACTGAAATTTTCACATTTATTCTTGGCAAAACTATGTGCAGTACTTATCATTTGATGTTTTCAGATAAATGAAAAATACACTTGAATATCAGTCACCGAATTATTTAACAATTTTTCGATCACATTATTCTTAATCAAACGATATTTTATACTGCAGCCTAAATTTTCCAATGAGAAACTTCTAAATCAACCGGTCGAGTTACATAGAGAGTTGATTTAACAAGCCCAAAGCTAACGGATTGATCGAATCTACATTTCTTTCTTAACTGCTCCAAATATCTAAAGTTAGGATAAAGTTGTTTAATGAATAATTATTCTCGTAATCTTGAAAACCCTCTGTCGAGATTCATGCACGTATCTCTGTTTCTCCAAAATCAATCTCAGAGATCTGAACGTCAGCCGTGTGTCACGTTGAATCAATCACTTTCACCTCGCACGCGTGATCTCATGAAACGAAATACTCGTAATGATATAGCTGTGGGTCCTGCTCATCAGACAGGGTGGTCGAAGGTTGATCGGTGCTGGTTGATCCTATGAGTATTTCGAGATAGCATAGATTATATATAGCCACGGTGGCCGATCTCAATGCCCTACTCTTTCTCTCCCGTTCTCGTTCCCTTTGCCGGCGGTAACCGTCTTTGACGCGAATGACTCGGCTCTCTAATCAAAAACCCCGGGGTTAGACAAACAAAAATGACAATGGAAAGATCGGTATCGCTCGAGTCCCATCGATCGCAAACGAAGACCCATATACCGCCCGTATATATTTCTACAATACTCTACTCTATAGCATACTCTTTTCTATATCAGACATGGAGATTGAGGGGAAGAGATTGAGAGAGAGAGAGAGAGAGAGAGAAGGAGCGCAAAGTACCTCCGGACGGACCACAGGTGGCTCTAATGACGTTAGACCCTAATGAGCGCGATACGGCAGGCTAATTGGCATTAAGCTCTGACGCGGGTTTGGATATCTATCGTAGCACGGTTCTTTGTTGTCTGTTTCTACATGTATAAGAGCCATCCGACGATATGACGCGTGGGGTAAACGCGTGCTAGATTATATTACAGGTTTGTATGAATCTGTCAACTGGTTAAAGTCATAAGGGCGTTGTTCAACACGTAAAACGATCATTGATATACGTCCTTCTCACTTTTCAAAGTCGATATGCGTGTATAATACACGTCAACCCCTTTGTCACGTATACGGGATATTATTATTGTAGGTAATCTAACAATACTATACACACACACGCGCGCGCGCAGCTTGTTTGAACCCTATAATACGTTAATTCGTCGCATGCATTGAGCATCCTCGTTTGCCATACACGGGATCTGATGGTGCACGCGCGTAATTTCGTTTCATATACAGGATTAAGATAAGTGAAGGGGATCGAGCGACGAAAAAAAGGCAGGCGGATGGGCGAAACAGAGGGCATATCAGTGATTCAACGATCGATGGGAAGGATGAAATTTTTCAATTCCCTGTTTCAAAAACTCAATTGTGGTTTTCTTTTTTGTAAAACTTTCATCATTATCTCATCGGTGGATTGAATTAAATTTCGAATAATCAGCTGATGATCACTTTCAGTTGTTTGAAAAAAAAAAAAGACTTTAACATTTTATTCGATTTTTCCCACAGGTGCGAAAATATCGAAAAGTCAAAAAATGATCCTGAAGCCAATATGTAGCAACGTTCTGTATAAGAAGAGTGACAAATGCATATTTTATATGAGAAATATGCTTTGAAAAATTCGAGATATCGTGAACCTTTGAAATTCGTAAAAATATTCCCGCGGTTTTGCTGGACCAGAAACCCATCATTGATGAGACCGCATCAACTAATAGATATATATATATATATATATATGTTGCGTACCATCGAGAGAGCGTTAACTCCGGCATTTCGAAATTCTCATAGGTATCCGAAACGGGTGTCGTTATACTACCTGTGTGCCTATGCATATATATATATGTAGGTATGTATAGATGACCATGAAGCTCACGGGGCGAGAGCCGCGTGAGCGAAGGAAATTATTTTAACGATGACAAACGATCGCGATCCTGGCGACGATGAACCACAGACGAAAGAGAGAGAGAGAGAGAGAGAGAGAGAGAGAGAGAGAGAGAGAGAGAGAGAGAGAGAAAAATAAATCATTCTCCCTCGCACTTTTCTTGGTTCGGTCGAAAAAGTTGCGCTACATACCGAGTACACGAGACGCATGTCTTTTCGGATGCTGGACGATGGAAGGAGAGACCGAAAAAAATTAATTTTCCCGCTCCGCCCTCCCGGGGTGAGAAGGGACAGAGAGAAGGAGAGAGTGAGAGAGAGAGAGAGAGAGAGAGAGAGAGAGAGAGAGAGAGAGAGAGAGAAAATACAAATTACTCGAGACCCGAATAAACGTCGTCGCCGCCGCGCGGTCGAGAGCGAGAACGTATCCTCTGTATAGTATATGAAAGATCGAGAAGGAAGAAGATAAAGAAACTTTAAGCGGTAACTGAGATGAAAAAGAGAGGGTGGATCCGTCGGATTTCGAGTTAAAAAACGATTTTTCTTAAACCGAGATCCCATTCTGTCGAGAATGCCGGCCCGCAAGAGTCTTCTGTGCGCTTGTCTACCTGTTACGCGCGGGCTACCGATACACGAGAGAAAGAGACAGACGATCGAAGATCGAAAAAAGAAAAGAGAAAAAAATCCTAAAGTGCCTTTCGATTCGTTTGATCATCCGGAAAATTTGATCTTTTCAATATAATGGCGGTGCGATCGCGACTCAGTCGAGAACACGGTGTGTATATTGTATATATATGACTTTTGGCTCTTCTCACGTTGAGAAATGTTCTGGACATGATTTCATTAAGTCCTCGTCTACGAGAAAGTCCATTTCGTCGCATCGGCGAAGCGCGAGTTTTATTTCGGTTTTTTTTTTTTTTTTTTTTTATTCATTCGTTCATTCACAGAGTTCTGGTTTTCCTTTTCCCATGACACCGCGGAAATTTCTACGCGAACTGCTTCGACGACGGGGGACGATATACATATTCTGGAAGATCTTTCACGCGTAGGTGCGATCAGGTGCGACGAGAACAGGTGAGCAAAAGTCTGGAGACTCGACTTTATTTCTCTCTCTATCTCTCGGTCTGACCATATGCACCAGGCATCACACAGAATATCTACATTGTCCATGTTCATACGGTCGTACATTACACATGCTTACACTATACTTATTTATTTAGCTGCATATACTATATACTCGGTCGTGAGAGAATTCTTTGATTTGGTCATCGGGCACCGACAAAAAGAACACCTTCACGAAGGGCCTGAGAAAATTTTCTCATTTTTTTTTTTATTTCTCGCGATCCCTGCAAGTGCTAAATTTCTCGTGAAACATCAATCATGCGTCATTTAAATTTGTATATCGACCAAAGACCATGTACTTCAGGCCCTTTTGGGATCCGAAGATCAACGCATTTTCTTTACCTTATCCTTCGTCGATTTCAAATCTGACGTTCTTTTGCGCACGTAATCTCGTTTTTTAATCCGTTCAATAATTTTTGCATTACAAAATGAATGCCCGAGGAGAATATTTGTTATGAGAGTGAAGCACCGAGTGATATATATATCACTCGGCATAATATTATAATTGGTGTCTTGGGTATTAAAAAACTTACGAGGTAAAAAAATGTCTCGTCAAATTTTAAGGTAAGTTTTCAGGTATCCTTCCGCGCAAAGCGTCGTTCGCGAAGGCTCGAAGACCCGCGTTTCGCGCGCTGCTTTCTCGCGGGTGCAATCAATAATGCGAACTCTCCATACGTATATATATATATATATATATATATATATATATATATATATATAAGTCTATGACAGACGGGGCTCTCTGTAAAGACCGCCCTCTTCACCGAGATGCTGGGCCCATCATCTCATGTACCTCCATATCTCTTCCTCTCTCTTTCTCTTCCTATCGCTTTCGCATTTTCGCAGGTGCTCCGTGTATATCGAGTACATGCACGCAACGAGCTCGTAGGGGTTTCGATATCGAGCCGAAGAAAACGCTCGCCGACAAAGGCACACACCCGAGAGCCGAGATTCTGTCTCTCTCTCTCTCTCTCTCTCTCTCTCTCTCTCTCTCTCTCTCTCTCTCTCTCTCTCTCTCTCTCTCTCAGTGCATTCGGCGCATTTGTTCACGGAGATACTTAGATCGTAATCTTCTGTTGCAACGAAAAATCTCTCCGCGATATTCTTTTTATTCGCTTTATGCACACGTGAGCTCTTGCGTTCGATCTTGGTTTTCTCTGCCCTTCTGAATTCAACGCTTTTTTTTTCAATATGGATCCTGTCGATCGATATATATTTTTATTCCGTATAGCCGCGAGTATTCAAGCTCCCATAGTATCGAGAATTTATAGAATTTTCAACTTCGATGGCTTAGTAATTAGTAATTAGTTTTTATAATTATTTCGATTTTTTATTCTTTGCGATTTTTCCTTTTTACGTTAAGATAGTTAAAAAAAGAATAACTTGAATGCGTAATGAAATGAAAAAAATGTGTCTTCTGCAAAAAATATTGACGAAATAATAGAAAGATGGATTTCAATAGTAACTTTGAGATTCTCAACACCGTATTTAAATTTGTAATTTTATTTAATTTTTTTTCTCTCTCGTATTGTTAGCATACGATTGTATCGGAGTAGGATGTATATAAATATATATATATATATATATATATGGAGTATAGCGAGAGCAATAGCCTGTATCGACGAGCGTGATGGAGATTCTCAAGTCTTTGGACTCTCATTAGGCGTGTTGCTTTTCTCAGCACCCTCGTTCATGCTTGCCCTTGCATCTGTAGGTACTAATTACTCGGCGGCATCTTGCTATGGTCTCTCTCTCTCTCTCTCTCTCTCTCTCCCTGTCTCACACTAATCTCATCTCTCTCGTGTATTCTATAGCTTGATTGCACAATGGTTGGTGCTTAAGTATTGTACACAGGATGCATTCACTCGATCGATCTCGTTCAATTTGGGCCTCGCGAGCGCAGAGACCACGGCGGCGCGCTATACCGGCGTGAGAGCTATATATACGTGATCGGCTAATTAATTATTTTTTTTCGACTTCGCACGCTCGAACAAAATACACGAAACGTTCGATTCGACACTCTAACCAGCTCACACGAGTATTTAATTTACGTATACTTGCATATATACAGCCAATTGCATTCTGAATTTGTATACTACAAATTCCATAATCAGTTCGAGAATTATTATTATTATTTGTCCTCGATACAAATTTTCAGTAGATTGATTAAAGCAAAATATCTTCTTCGTATTATGACGTGACAAGTATGCAATTGATGATGGTTATACTCCACAGAAATACTTTGCTTACTTCAGTGAAACTACCGCTAACGTGCTTTTTTTTTGGTACACCATATTTGACCTTTCATCCGTACTTTTTTTCCCCTTAAAATTATAATAAGTGCGAAACTTTTATAGCTGGAAGTTTAGTGAAAAAAAGGACGATATAATTTTGGAGTCAAGTACAGCTCTACTGGCTGAGGCTCACCAGGTAGAGCAAAATGAGCAGAAAAATCTGAATTTTTTATTACAACATATTCACTAACACTGAAGAAATGTGCTTGAATTGTTTGGGAATTTTTATCTATACACGATTCACATGAAAATTTAGTTTCTGACGAGGCTCTTTTGAAACGCTTTCTTATCGCGTAAGCAGAAATTGCGATCTTTGCCCCTTTATAACTCCGGAGAAAATGTAGAGAAAATTTTTAAAAAATATTATTTCAATACAGTATAGGTGAATAAAGCAGCCTGACAAAAATCAGATTAATTGTGTACTTAGTTTATGAATGCGATTCAATGAACCCACAGAATTCATAGTTATACGCAGTAGAGGGATGTAAAGAGAGGATAAGCATGGCAAAATCGCTGTAGAGCCGAAGCAGTTAGATTAGGTTGAGCCCGCAATTTTCTTGACAGCTTGACTGTTCTCTGGTGCCTGTGGCTATGACACTTGACGGTACCATAACCGTAAGAAATACGCACCTTTGTTGCCAGACTTCTTTGCGAACTATGTACACTATAAAATCGAAATTCTTTCATTTATAGCAATGTAAAATAACTTTCATCGATTCTAAACCGTCAAAAAGGGTTCATTTATCGTTACTTTATTCATCTGAATCCCCATGATTTTCCAATTCGTGACAAATTATTTTTACAGTTGGCTGCAGTGCCGTCAGCCTATGGATAAGCATAGAATTTTCGCCGACCCTCTTCACATCCCGCAAACCCCAGTGAACCTCCCTTGAAAATTGCACTGCAGCGTACCGAAATTTTTTTGCAAAAGATTTCCCTCCATTGGCCCAAACTCGACTAAGTGTTGAGGCATGTCTAACGAAAATTGGGCCCTTCGCATTATAAATGATACCATTAGAATTACCAATGCATCACGAAAGTAATTGACAATTTCCAAAATCATTGGGATCCATGAAAAATCAAAATTGCCAACGACAAGACGAATATCATCAGTGATATGTTCTATAAAGCTGAGAATCGAATGAATATTGCTGCGACAACTGAAAACGAATGATGTACAAACGCAGAGAGAAAAGGATTCGGGATGAAACATTCTTTGCTAGTGCACCTTTCAAAAGAGGAACCTTGTTGTGGCCCGCTATATATTAAACAGCGGGAGTTCCCTCGACTAGCTTTGCGCCCTCAGCGACCGATTTCTTCGGATCTCTGTCTTCCGCCGTGTCTCTATTTTCTAAGCGATTCCTCTCTCTCTCTCTCTCTCTCTCTCTCTCTCTCTCTTTCTCTCTCTCTCTCTCTCTCTCTCTATCTCTTTCTTGGTCACTCATTCTTCAACGAAATTTTGGTCCAACTGTGTAGCGCCACGTTGCGATGGCCATTCAGCACCCCGTCTCTCTTATTCTTACAAATTAAATTAATTTTTCGACCGTTCGACATTATTCCTCATATGAATTCCTCGAGTTCCTTCGCCGAGAGACTCAAAGGACCAGCCTTTTTCGTGGATGGAGATGTTCGGAGCTCTCTCTCTCTCATACAACGAAACCAAAGTACATGTGTATGTGTGTGTGTGTGTGTGTTTGGGTAGGAGAGAAACCAGCGCCGAACCATTAGTAAATGCGTTGTTCCAAAAGGTCTTCTCGGGTCTTTTATTTTCTCAAACATTCTTTTTTCAATGTGTTCCACACTTGCTTTCTCTCTCTCTCTCTCTCTCTCTCTTTCTCTCTCATGATCTTGTAGCTCGTAATCGAGCTGTAACTCCGTTCGTACGGCACTCAAGTCACAATGACAGGTAATTTTTCCCGTCTCGAAAAGACACATTGACGAGAATAATTTTCTTAATTACACCCATAATGCAATTGTACAAAGTCTACGGGGGATCAGACATGAGGATCATTCGAAGGAACGGTAAGTTAAAAAAAAAAAAAAATTATGGAGTATGAATGAGTCAAGATTGATATCGAGATATCAATGATACCACAAAATAATGGACTAAACTTGAAATAATTGTATTTGAATCAAGTTATTTGATTTTTATCGTGGTTTTATTTTTCTTTGCCAGTATAGTAGGTTACGCTTACGGACAGATTATCGTAGCTCGGGTCCCCATATTCTCACCAAATTATAACTTTTCTTTAAATCCAATTGATTCATCATTTTCATCATATTGCATTATTGCACTAAAACAGCACGTATATATAACTTTGGAGCAATAAAAAATAATGCAGCTGCACGAATAAGCCATCCCAACGAATAATGCTCCCGACTCTCTCGAACGTTTTTCTCCAAATGATTTTTGAACGATATTATATGCACGAAAAAAAGGACTAAGAAATTCTAAAAAAAGAAGGGTTCAACGGCTCAAAATTTATCGGTTCATTCTGCTCTTGATCAGTCCCTATACTGTCGCCGCGTTTGTCTGCATATACTTATTTATTTTCTGCTTATCTTTTAATTTTTTCTTTTTTCGCCTCGTATTTTATTTTTTGTTTTTTTTTTTTTTTTAGATGCTCAACCATAGTCCTTTTCTCGCTCTCTTTCGATCCAGGAATCAGGACTCTCTCACGTCGGGCTACCGAGCGCGAGGCTCACATACATAATCCTTCGACATTTCTCGTGAGTTTTATCGCTCGCGGAGACTCGGGCGTTCGGCTATCTGTCTCTCCACTAGCCGACGTGGATTTACGATCTTTCGGTGTGTGCGAGAGCAGTAGCAGAGCGTAGATAAAACGCATCGTTATATATATATATATATATATATATATATATATATATATATATGTATATTATATTATATACGTTGGTACAGTACTAAATCTATACTAGGCTCTCTTTCTCTCACACTCCATCAGGCTACTCTTCGTCTTTTTCCATTTACTTTTATATGTTTTTATATCTACCCGTCTCGTGTATCGAGAAAGAGTTCTCGAAATGACGAGAATCAATGCTAGTCGACACCAGCTAACAGAATTACTTTACTGGTGCCTTCCATAGCATCGCAACGACCGTGTTTGTCCGAGTTGCAAAATTCTCATGATGTGGGGAAGTGCAAGGAGAGTTACGCTGAAGCGGACCTATTTAACCTACGTCATTTGCATCTCCGAAAACTTCCACATTACTTGCACGGGGTCACTTTCAGGCCCTAACCAACTTTCCGACCGCCGTTGTCACACTAATTCTGTTCAAATTCCTGCCGTGAAAAAAAATTCTGCGATGAACTTCAATATCTCAAAAATTGATTCTCATTGTTTATTTGACACGAAACTTAATTCAAGCCTTGTAAAAAAATTTCAAAGCGACAAACTAAGTGAAAGTCAGTTGTTTCATTGAAAGACATCACTTTTGTAATTTTTGATATTTTTTTACTGAAATTTTATTTGGATATTCTTGAGGTACCGTACTTTAAGGGAGGGAAAAAAAAATTGGATATCCTTTAGATAATTTAATTTAAGAGAAAAAAAAATACTTCAGTTCATGGTATTCCAAAAAATTTAATTAGCTGCCCAAACCAAGTAGACACTTTGGATCGCAACTCTAACGCACCTAACGTATACAGTTGATACTTCGAACTAGTATGAAACGATGCCACGGGTTCAGATTCGATAACCTTCCCTTTGAAATTTTGAGCTGAAGTTGGTGTCGGGGTCGTTGAGACTCCAGCATGTATAAGTGACTATAGGGTTAAAACTCTCCTGGACCAAACTATCAGCGACGGAAATTCTACCAGAAAACAGCTTTTAAAGGACAACTCTCCAACGAAAAAACTACCGAATAATAACTCTCCCGGCAATCGACTCTCTGGAACGACATAACGCATATTCCATTCACCGGACAAAGAATAATTGCTGTAGCTTACTCATGGAAAGATTGCAGAAACGATTTTTCTTTAATTTCGTACTTTTTTTTTTTTTTTTTGGACCCGATAATACGTCCTCGTTACTACGTTCTCAAAGGAATTATAGAGTAGACGGTCGTAACATACACGCGGAGGAAAAAAAATTTGATTGCTCATCTGAAGCGAATTAGGTATTGCTGAACAAACTAATTGTCTAATTGTGTCGTCGAAAATTTGTTTGAACGTCCGTGAACCCAGGCGTTGGGAATCCAACTAATTTTTTTTTTTTCAGTATATTTTAAGTATCGAAGATTTTTACTGGCTACAATGGACTCGCGATCGGTAACGACATTCAGCTACTTTGGTTGTCTGAGAAATCAAGACTCTCGACTACAAGAAGTATTTGAATGAAAGGGGCAATACAAAGAGAAGTATTTGAATGAAAGGGGAAAATACAAAGAGGAAGAAAAAAAATTAGAGATGTGTCAAACGTGATAAGAAGCTGCGGCGAATGAACTGCCGGCGGGCGCAATACGATACAAGCAATTTGTAATCTTTTCGGATTTAGCAGAAGATTTGCACACTTTTGTGATAACTTTTTCATCATATTTTAGACGTTTCACGAAAATTTACGCTTCACCTAGGAAAATTCACGATTATCAATTGTACTTGCGGGTCATGTCAATGCCGTATATATATCATTGAATATCGTAGTTCTTCGATGTTCATCGAATCTCCAGATATCCCAGGCGAAGAATTATTCGGGAGTGCGAGTATACGAGAAAAAGAGTTGGATAAATAGGAAAATGATTACGAAAAGAGAAGAAAAAAAAAATCACTAGAGGCAGTGTCGGGGTCGGAGTTGATGATAAGAAGGGAGAGAAAAGGAAGGAAGCGAGCGCCGTTTGTACATCGCTACGAGCGCACCCAGCACTCGATATAGCGGTTTTTTTTTTCTTTTTTTTTTTTTTTTTACGACGCCGACATTTCTGGCATGGTCGATACTCCAATATAACGTGTACATATATGTACAAGCTCGAGATGTGCGGTAGAGAGAGTGTCAGTCGTCTAATATCCTCTAATCTCTCTTTCTATAGAGCTTGTGTAACTCATGTACGCTATTTAGATAAGCCATTATCGTTTACAAACGAGCCTCAAACTCGGTTTCCATAATCTCCGCTGCTTCTCTTCTCGACACTCTATGGTATAGTCTCGTCTCGTTTCTCTCCTTACGCTTCGTGACATCGTTTTCTCATCGCGACGTGTCTCTCTGCCCTCTCAGCCAACACAGAGAGTGCAACACTGAGAACAAATTCGACGATTCGCACATTTGCGTAATCTCGGTCTTTGTTTTTTTGTTTTTTTTTTGTGTGTTCCAACGTATACCCTCGCGGGTTTTTACGTATTAACCCTTCCCGTTTGATCCCTCCTATCACTGCCTGTCCGCACTACGCTAAGCTAACCTAACTTCCGTTGCATCCGCAGCTGCTTTTCAGCTACGCACTGTATCTAAACTGTGTCGCACTTTATCGAAGCCGTGGACATGTATGGGGAAACTGCGGAAAACCCATGCCGATACAGAACGGCCTTATTTTTACTGAGTTTCCGATATGTTACCATCCGAATCTCAGTGAAACTGCCTCCCGCTTGGTAGTCGGCGTGCCCAAGCCGCAGTGCACGGCTGAGCGGTCACCTATCCAAGTAGTGGCCTCGGCCAATACTGCTTAACTTGCGAGATCGCTAGAGCCACACACCGACGATCACGCGTCCACTATACCGTCGGTACCGATCTTCGTTCGTTTATTCATCTGTTAGCGCTTTGTTGATACGAGGGTAGCGTGTATAATTTATCGCCGCATAAAAAGGTACTCTTGAGAGGAAAGAAATTATCCCGCGGTGGGCAGAAACATCGGGATTGGAAATTCAAAAAAGGCTGCAGCACAATGAGTCTGAATTGATTTCGAATCAACCATCAATACTTGTAGCAATTCATTTTGGACTCATCGATACCGTGGAGACTTTGTAAACTTGAAAAAGTCACTATAGTGGTCGAAAAGTGGCGTAAAAAAATTTGAACAAGGTAAGTCGAAAAACGACATATCATCGTTTAGGGGATGAGTCATGTTTTCAAATAAGCCAAGAAACACAGACATCGCCAATTTTTTGGTTGCCCGACATAATTTTGAACGAAAAACAATATTAACCTTCAAGCTACAATTGAACGAGGACCTCTTTAATGTCAAAACCTAAAGTTTTGAGTGGTAGGAGCGAAGAAAAAAAAGTTCATTTTCGATATATATATTCTTATATTCTTTCTCGTATATATATTCTTTCGAGCGTGTTATACTGAATTTTCTCCTTCCTTAACTAATGCTTGTATAGGAGCCCGGTACATATATTACGAACTGTGGTAAAAGTATATACAGCCAACTCACCGCTCACAGAGTGATCGATGAGTGGCTGCATTGTTCCATGCACATACATTAATTTTCCTCATTGGGCTTCGATTTCGTAGAGTAGTATAACACTATTGCTCCATAAATCTGTAGATATATAAATGGATATATATATATATTCATTAACATTCACTATCTCCGGCGTTCCAGAATGTAATAATCAGAACGGACATTCGTATAGCTAATAACGTAGACCGTTATTAACGTTAATAACGTTATGCGAAGTTTTATATCAGAGCATCAATTAAATATCCATGATCGATCATTAATTACTTGGACGTATATGTATAATTTATATATACTGGGTAATATATATACTGACGCGGATACACATTTGTAAGACGTGAATTCTGCAAAAATGATTCATAACGGAGAAACTGAGAAGATAAAAAAACTTTTGAAAACATACATTGAATAAAATATTCGTAATATATTAAAAAGCATGCACGCTGTCATTCGCGACACGGGTATGTAATATCGTGAACGAGAATCTTTTGGGATAATGACCTCGCTGCTAAGCTCGTCTCGCGGAGTATACAGAAACGCCAATATAACAAATGAATCGTCGGTGAGAGAGGCTGCATTATTAAGAATGAGCTCGTAACAATATCGAGAGCTGGTAGACAAATTGGACCACCCTGTGGGGCCCCCTTAACGTACCCCCGCCGGCGCAAAGACCGCAAGCACCGTTGGACGCATCCGGTTACGTCTCGTGCCTAAACGAGAGAGAAGAAAAGAAGAAAAAAAACAAGAAACAACACGAAACTAATATGGCTACCAAAGCCCATAGAGACGAAGAGATATGTACGAAGATATAGTATAATGATGACGATGTCAAAGAATTCGTCTCTACATGACACGAACTCTCTCAAGGATTCCGTTTCGCTTAGTGTCTTCATATTTCTTCAAATTGACGCTCCGTGGCGCCAAGAATGGCGCCAAAGTGACCTTTTTTTTTCTTTTTACGTTAATTTTTTTTTTATTATTCCAAAAATCGTCATTGCGATCGCAGATGAGCTTTTGGATATTTTTCTTTAAAAAATCCTTTTCCCAGGCCTCGATTACATGTGTATCTGCACTACACTCGACTGCCATCAAAATCTGACAGCTCCCTAGCTATGCATGGATGATGAAACGAAAAAAAATTCTGAATTTTCAGGAGCGAAATGTCGAGGGACGTCCGGAGGTTTTGCGCAATCAGGGATCGAAAAAAATATACTTCTCTTTCAAACATCCTTTCCCCACACGGAGAAAAATTAATGGAAGCGTCTATAGTGATTGTTCCTATAAAAATTTTACTTACAGCTTTGTAGTTATCGTATTCATTGCTGCGCAACATGGTTAAAAGTATCAAGCGCGTCGTTATTTTTGTTATACGTTGCTTAGCAGTCTTTACTACGCGCATGATACTTTCTATACCTGTACGCATATGGCAGACTTTTCAACATTGTTCACAGTCATGAATACAACTGCAAAGCTGGAAGTAAATTATTATTTTCATGGGAATAATCACTAGTCGCTTCAATTCTTTTTTCTCCGTGCAAGAATCGATTTCGTGTACATGCGCACTACACTCGATCGCCACTGGGATTCAACTACTCTGGAGCTAGAGGTAATGAACAAAAAAATTCCGAATTTTCAGGAGTGAATGTCAAGGTAAGTCGAAAGAAAGTATATTTATTTAAAAAATCCTTTTCCGATCGGGCCTCGTGTCCGTGTATACGTGTACACTATGCTCTGACTACTCCCAGTCGGAGATATTGAAAGAAAACAAATTCCGAAATTCTCGGACCAAAAGTCAAGGGCAACTTTGTGTCGACACTTCATCCAGTTGCAGAGATTGAAAAAATGAAATTATTGAGGCCTGGGAGAAGGATTTTTGGGAAAACAATTGTTTTTCGATCCCTGATTGGGGGGATTCTTGAGGGTTTCTTTGGCGATCATCCCTGAAACATTGGAAATTCTTTTCTGTCCACTATTTTGGGTTGGGAATAGTTGGATTCCAATATCAATCGAGTATAGTGTACGTAGGGTAGACGTACCAGTTGTAGCCACTTTAAGCATTTTCGAACGTTCATTTACGAACAGTGTTCACGTTATTACAAATTCAGAATTGAAACAGTGATCGATGTAACCTAAAAGATACACAGAATCGAGTTCTCATCATTTAAAACCTTTTCTGATCATGATAAATAAAAAAATAGGAAATTATCTTGTTGCTTTCATTTTCACTATTTGTAGCCATAACTGTACTACACTGGAAATCGCTTAACTGCCCGACGGTTCAGTGCACCCTCCAGCTCTTTCCCCGCCACACGGACAGACGTGTAGGAGACGGTTAACTGCCCGATTATCCTCTCCTATCCGCCCTAAAGCAGGCAGTTAAAGGAGTTCTAGTGTACTTTTAATCATCCGAAGTACCGGTTGTACCATGCTTTGAATTGGGATTGGCCATAGGCTGGCCACAAATAGAACAATCGCATTTTGAATGTACCACTTTTGGCCACCGCGTATTTTTCAGGTGTTTTAGCTGATATGTCAGTTTTTTGTGATTCAAACCCGTAAAATGAGCTTTAACTGATAAAATATACATTTTTTTATTGGGCGGAATGACTTTAGATAATGAAATACCGTATTCTTCTCACCTCGGGATCCCTTAATACTTCTGACAAGAAAACTACACAAACCGCTCAGCGTTGACACATTTCGTCATATTTCGTTGAAATAAATTAGCAGATATTCAATAAAGCAACCGATATTGGTGCGAAAAAATCTTGAATATCGAAACATTACGCTCGATAAAGTGAACACAGCCTTGAAACTTTGAGAAATTCGAGGAAAATACGGAGGGACCACAAACGGTACAGTGGCCACAACTAGTACGTCTACCCTATACATGAGATCAAGGCTTTGTGGGGAAACAAAATTCGAAAAAGATAAACACTTTCTCGATCCCTGACGGGGAGAAATCCTGAGGCTTCCCTTGACGATCGCTTCTAAAATTTCTAATTTTTTTTCGTCCCCACCATTTTCGGCGGGGAACAGATGGATCCCGATTGCGATCGAGTATAGTGTATACATGTATACACATGCACGAAATCGAGGCCTGGGAAGAGGATTTTCGAAAAAGGAATACACTTTTTTCGATCCCTGTCGAGGCACAGCCCACTAGGAAGGCTTCCCTTACCTATTCATGAAATTTCAGATTTTTTTCGTTCCAATATTTTTACCTGGGAATATATAGAGATCCCAATGGAAATCGCGTATATTATCGATCCTTAGTTTGTTGCATGGAAAAAAGTTGTGAAAAATGGATGCGACGAGTAACGAAGAATGTAAAGATTGTTATATTCGCAGTTACACTTACCTTTGTAAGATTTTCTCATAGAATGTAATAAAAAGTATTTTAATTACGGACGGAAGAGTAAACAAGTGCGTTTATAAAGACTGTAAGTCACATTTATAGAATGATTTATAATAAATAAAAAAATAAAAAATAAAAGTAAATGCATAAACAATGCTTTTCTGAAAGTAAGGAGATGTGCCGATCATTGACTGCGATATGATAAATTTAACGCATTTTTCTAGAGAAAAAAACATCTCACACCCGTAGAGAAGATTGAAAATCGTTCGAATAAATAATACATTCGGTTCGAAATTACTCCTCTGACGGGAACGATTAAATTTAATTGCTTCGAGGCCATATAATTACTATTCATAGAAATCTCGCGATGCTGGCCCTCTCTCTCTCTCTCTTTCCCTTTCGCTCTCTTAGTATTTACCGCTCGGTGTCATAAAACAGATAAATTTTTACGGCAAAACATAGAAAAACTGGGGTCACGAGTACAGAAATGATGAGTTTTAAAGAGGTATCGATTTTTTTTCATTATTTTTTTTGGAGTTAACGAGGTCTCTTCATCATCTTCCACGGGATGTTTGGGATTATAAGAATACGAGGATATTAGGGTACAAGGAGTAATCTAATGCTCCACCATTTGACATCTATGATTGCTGAACGCGAGAGGCGGTTGTGTGCCATGAGATATTTTTTTTTCGCCTTGATAGAATCCCAAACTCGACGAAATATATTTTTTCGTAATTTACAGTTCCTCTCCTTTGATACACAAGACATTAGACCCACACACACACACACATATATATAAAGTGTATCCCCGCTACACGCACACAGGCCCTAGCTCTGGGGGCTAGACTACATACATAAATATATATTTTTTTTTCCTATGGACGCGCTCGAACCCTCGACGACGGGTCAGACCAAAGTCAGACGCGCAAAGGTTCAAACTAATTTCATAATGAGGTTTTCATAATAACCGTTGTCGAGAATTCATTAGCGCCCTTCCGATAAAGTTTAACTCAATTGAGATATTTTTCAAGGGGTTCTCCAGTAATTTATTCCGTTTTTTTTGTTGTCCTAAAAATATTGGTTTTCCATTTTTTGTTTCCTAACGCGTTGCCGCGACGAGGGTCGCGCGGACAACGGGGCATTTCCACGCCAAGAGCGTTTTCGAATTATTGAATTTCACCTTATCCCTCTTATTTACGAGGCGTGACTTATTTCGAGACTCACTGGAGCATAAATATATCGACCCTCGCGCTTTTTCTCTTTTTCTATCACCCTCTCTCGGATATGCTGCACCGGAATTAGATTAAAGCTGCGGTTATATGCTCCGATATGATGCAACGGAATTATGTATGTAATTATAATAATTATATAATTAATAATATAATTAATAATTATATTATTATAATTAAGTCAAAAATTCATATTATATTCCCTATCGTTTCACCACGTTGAATCGTGTGAATTAACCCCTTTCGACTTTTAGCCATGGATATTTGGGAATTTTTTGACGTCACCTGATCCTTTATCCTCCCAGGTAAGTTGAGTAAATAAAATATTTTTACTTTTACTTAACTGATGGCATTACTAAACGAGAAAAAATAAGAAATTACGATGCTTGGGCAAATGATTTACGAATCTCGAGATCGTATACTCTAATCAAATAGCAAATATAGTTTGGTCGAGTCGCATCGAGCACTTAGACCCCGTGTTAAATGTACTCTAAGTGATCGAAGCAACATAAAAATTACGAGAGAACTTTTGCAATTTCCAATAACTCGTGATATTTATTTTGTCTATTGAACAGGATTAATGATTTGTCATAATTTTTTCTTGCAAATGGCCATTCGTCGACGCCATTTAATGGGACCTCGGAATGTATATCGTACTCGAGACATCTCGCGGAATTATGCCAAAGTTTTGTCGAATAATGAGAAATATGTTTTATCGACATTTGTGCAGGAGAGAAGATTTACGAAAGAGAGAAAATGTGTGTGTGATCGGTGAGCTGCGGATGGTAATATCGGCCCTGTCGATAGATCAGATGTCTGTTTTATCGGAGCCGGGACATGAGAGTGCTCAAAGAGAGCTTGGCATTTACCCAGGCGACACGGCGCCCGACGATGTTCTGAAAAGGCAACGAAGATAGCGCGATCTGCCAATTCCAAATTCGATTCGAATTGACGATATGCAATTTCATATTCATGAAACTTTGCCGATAAAACTGATTGGTTCTTCCTTTCAATACTATAGGTAGGGCGCGATGGAGCGATTTTTGTTGAATTTATTTTTGTATTGTATGTAACTATATACTTGCATGTTTATCATCGGAACTTAAGGTAGTCCTAGCGTTTTGGCCCATAGTGCAGAATTGCATGAAATGTTGATATGTTAATCTTAAAGCACCCTCCGATGCACCTGCAAAGTTTCAGTGTACCCTAACGGCCTTGTTAGCCAGAATAATTGAGTTAAAAATCATGATTTTAGCATAGCGACTATAGTAAGAATCATGACCGCGCTGAGATTATCTCGAAACTCATACACTCTAATATAGTCGAGAATCACACAACGAAATGCTCATTTTGTTTGAAAAATATTGAGGATTCATATTTTCACTGAAAAACATAATCTCAACGGATGTTTGAAAAATATTTTACGAGTTTTCGGTAGCAAAATGATATAAAATCATCAGACACTCTCTGATTGTTTCATGCGTGCCCCGCTCACCACGCTCTACCATGTGCCTACATTTCCGCTTATTCCCCGCCGCCGGTGTCGCGCAAGAACTACCTTAAGGAGGTTCTGTACCCAGAGAAAAACGGTAAGAATGATTATAAAATTTCAGGGAAAATTGTGCTGGTACTAGAAATACACCGCAATTATTTCAGATTTTTTGACCACGTATAGTTGAGGAGAAAAAAAACATTAAATATGCCGCTTATACGTATGGGCTCTTATGGGAGAAGTATCCGAAGCTATGATTGGAGATTATTTTAGGAGTGAAAAAATGGTAACATTTCCCCGAAGAACCGCTTAAACGACTGATTAGACCTACGTAGATATAATTTGCCCATGAAGAAAGTTTTTCACCGTGCCGATTGTGAAATATACTTGTAAACAGAATTGAGCGTGAGTAATGGCAAATGAATAAAACGAAAACGTATTTCGTGAAACAAATGCCGAAAGTATAACCTGCCCCGCACGTCGCCCGCGCCTCGCCATCACTTTCCTCTTGCCGCACCCAATTGATGTTAAGAACCTCCTCAATACGCAAACAAATCAATCATTCCGGATGTCATTTGTTCAAATTTATGATTATTCATTAAAGAAAAAAAAAACATCTGAAATCATGTCACGTGCGTTCGCGTCCAACGAGTTAGAGACACGGGCTAATCAGTAATTAATCGGACGACAACTTGCACGCGTGTGGAACATGACGATATCCACCGTCGTCTAATAATATAATAAATTCAACGAATTTAAACCGTGCACTATACGTGTCGGGCAAATATAGCGCGTCGTTCAAGACTCGGGCAGTCAGGGGCATCTTGATGCTGTCCAGAGCATACGCTCGCCTTTTTTTTCTACGTATTAAAGATTAGACGATTCAATGAACAAAAAAAAGCACGCGGATCGGTCAAAGCTTCAATCACAAAAATGTCCTTCGATCTATAGGCCCCTTTATAGTTGACCCTTCAATTCACCAATGGAATCCGCACGTATATGGTTAATTACGATTTTAATTCAAACGTTAAATTAGCTTCTTTGAGTAGATCCAAGCTCGGCACTCGGGCAGTTCTCGAGAGGTTGGTTCATCTACGATTATAAATACTAATAATGGTGGAATTGAAAAAAAAAAAAAAAACCGTGGGGGTGACAACTTTTCCACTTGGGCTAAATTTGTTTTCGTTATAAAACTTTTTTTGAGCTACACTGATCAGTAGGGAATTTTTCAAACATATCTATTGTAATTTAATTTTAACCTTCTTTCACGTAATCCACTTGATCTATACTACCGAGCGATTTTTACCGACACACATGTACCATGTTTAGGTGCACCGTTTCACGTGTCATTAGCTACCAATTTTCGTAACTTATGATATTAGAAGGAACGTGACGGGTGGAAATCAAGTTTTCACTGACAGATATATTTGAGTTTAAAAAATTATGTTGCCAGATTTAAGGAGGGTCGAGTGCTGCGTGCGCGCGGCAAGGGAAATGTACGGCACGGACGTCGGTGACGTGTGGGGCATGTTGCGTTTGGCATTCGTTTTGCCGTAGCCATGGCTCGATTCGTAACAAGAAATCGCGTTTTTCATTCACATTATTATTTATTGTTAATTAACGGTGTTGTTCAAGGTTCTGAATTTTTGCAGGAGGCGACCTGAGGATATTTCCGACAATATGCAAAAATTAGTTTGCTATGTAAACAGGTCATCCGCGCTCGTTGACTTTGAAATTCCGTCTAATTTCACGATCTGCCATAAGAAAATCTGCTAAATGGCCCAAATTTCAACTTTTTAAAAATCGAAAACGGTGTAGCAGAACCTACGGATACTTTGGGGTTAAACTTTTTGTGGAAATATCTATCTATAAAAAAAAAAAATCAGTACCTCTCTCAACACATATCGATGTCGCACTCAAACGCTCCTTAAGCTAAATCTCGTCTATACGAGATAGAGACGATAGAGCACGTAAACGACCCATAACAGAGAATTCTACTGAACGAAACAGCGTATCGATTGCTCGAAAATCGAAGCGAATAATCGAATTCGGAGGTTATGTCAATGCTTTGCTCTATTTTTCCAAAATTCTTCATCGTTTAAAAGAAGTCTTCGTGCAATTGTCCTATTTTTATTCGCAACTGGAGCAGCTACTCAGTCCCAATTCATTTCCACACAATTTTCGTAATTTCTGCAAACAGCCTTTTTGCCACTCTTATACTTTGGGACGCCATATCTAAAAGTTTTAGCTGTTCCCTGCGTGATGCTCGAGATCACGTAAACGGCAGCGTATTTTCCTTAATGAAAATCAATTAGCATCACGTAAACGCCTGTGATCGTACTGAACAAGTAGTAAATTTTGTGCACGTAAACGATAGTAATAGTTACGCTAGCTTCGACTGAAAGTTATTGCTTTTTTATTCTTCTTACTTTATTCTTCTTAACCATTCGCGACATATGTGTCTTCCAAAATCAAAATAAAATGACGAAAATTGTCGGTAAAAAAATTAAGTAAAAAGCCGAACTAGCCTTTATTTTTCAGTCGGAGGGTTGACAAAAAAAAAACTGCTTTTACGAACTGTTGAATTTTGTTTTTAATCTCCGACTCTCGATGTTCGAATTTCCCTCAAGTGGAGGAGATGACTTGGCGCCTATAATAATTTTGTAAAAAAGAAAAAAAAAAGAAAAAAAATCTACGACGAAGGTTTCTGGTAAATGTTAAGCGGGGTAGGCTTTTTGGTCGAAGAGTCGGTGTGGGTCGTGCGACGCACAACGAGAGAAGAAAGTAAAACGCGAGTGTTTGACCATAGGGATGTTCTCTCTCTCTCTCGTCTAGACAACCAGATCCGAGCAATTGTCTGGGGCTCTCGTGAGAACTACACTGCGGGGACAGTCCGTGAAGACATACTGTCGCGAGGCGACTCTTCATAAGTAATGCAGAAATCCTGTAATTTCGGGCAAAGTCTTCGTCGTGACGAGAAGACGACGACATTCAACGAGGATGAGGCAAAACGCCTCTTGGCTCTTGCACTCGAGGACCCGTTCCATGCCAAAAGTCTCGCCAACGAACGGAAATCTATGATATCCCATAAGTGCTCAAACATCGATGCCCAGAAACGTGTGGCTAAAAGAAGTTTTTATCATTCTCATTGGATTCACCGGAAAAAAGATGTAATGCTTTATGGAGCGAGATCGACGCATCATGGACATCTTAGCAGAAGAATTAATCCAACTCTTGCGTGAAGGATATACATGGCGTGTATCCTTCACACAAGCGTTGTTCTTTTGTTATGCGAGTCTTATTGGTTCTCCTTTGAGAGGATTTTTTTGAATCCGAAATTCCGCATGGCATCAATATAATGTCGAATGAGTACAAATGCCATTTACCTAATGGTCCATACAAAGTTGATTTCAGAAAATTCTAGAGCTCGAAGGCTTATAAGAAAACGGTATAGACCGATGTGGTTGGTCTGTAGACAGAATTTTCAATAGTCGATGATGAATCCGGATGACAATATCAGACATAATCCTGACACATTTTGCGAAACTCTCCGGAATCACTTCCGGGCAAGTAGGAAAAACAAACAGCGCTGAGAACTGCTACCACGATTGCCAAGGAAGAAAACTCGATTACATTGACCATGCTATTGGAGAGCGAAGGATCGTTTGGATTGTTCGCCACGTGAAAATTTGGACTGGTAGAACCGGGGTGATTCGAAAAAAAACTGCAGCAGAGCCTCCGTAAAGACGTAGTAGAGTCGCTCCATGGGCGGTATCTGACCCCCCACGAATACCAGAAAGAAATATATACATATATGCACAAGTTCGAACAGTGAGCACTGGTACAGGGATTTTCTATAAAGCTTTGGATGGTTAGAGTTCGAAAAGCCCCCTCCCCCGTCCCTCATGACAAGACCATGTAAGCGCCGTCTCACAAAGGACCCTTTTGTACCCGTGGCTGTGGCCACGGGCAACGTGCGTGCTCGCGACTCATACACGCTCGTCTTGCAACTGGACACCACATTGCGAGGTTTTTTTTTTTTTTTCCTCCACGCTCAATATAACCTATGCGCGGACGATCGTTCGGCGTGGATTTGCCTCTTGACGTAATTATACGGATGAGTTAGTGCAGGTATACTTTTTTTTTTTTACTTTTTTTTTTTATGCGAACCGTCCGTGAGTCGAGAAAGCTGGAAAAATGTCTGCTGTCATGTCAAAAGATTTATGGTACACGCTGCAGTGATTTTATTTTGAGCGAACAAAATTATTTTGCAAAATCATTATTAAATTTAATGGAAAACAAATTTGTGCTATATTTTTCGAAATTTCTCTCGTGTCTGATCGTTCGATCGGATCACAAGAACGCAGAGGAAAAATGAACCAACATTAATATACATAAACACGGTTGATAAATTTACCCCCCCCCCCCCCCCCCCCCTCCTCCCAATGAAATAAACTAGCTGGGAAAGTAAGTCGTCGGCTTTTCTTTATCTATTTCTTTCACTCTCTGTTTGGGTTTTGTTTTTCATTTTTATCTCAAAAGTTCGCCGAAGATCTTTCCGTGACTTGTCGCAGAGTATATATATATATCACGACGATGATCGCAGAACTTCGAGACGCGCCCCGACGGCTTTCCCACAGTTAAGAAGGCGCCTACTATCTCTTGGCGCCTGTATACAACTCGAACTTGCAGCATGCATGCGTCCGTGCATTCATGCAACGACGCCTCTATATATACTTCGTGTACGATGTACATAATGTGCCTGTGGTTGGCTGATGAGGGTGGGAGAGGGATACATTTTTCGTCCGTTCTGACGAGCTTTCGCTGCCTGCGCGAAGGATATACTCATTACGCGAGACATAAACATATATGGGAACGTTTATTAAATGATTTTCGTCTTCGCAATCGCCGATACATTGGCTCCTGTTTGTTTTAGCTCATATATACGTTCGTGATCACATCCCGTTTGATTCGAAGTCGAAGTAATAAATCATTTTCATTTTTCACTCTGATAATCGCATCGTCAGCGATGATTACGTATATTTATGACTAAATAATTATCAATAATTGGTCTAAAGTCTTGTGAAATCCAGGTTTAGGGGAAGTTCGGGTAGCCCCGGACGGCGGGTATCCCCGGACACTTGAAGTATGCAACAATAGAGTCAAAAATGTAAACAAAGTGACGCATATTAACGTGCCCCGTTAGTGCATAGAAACAAATTTAAGTCAGTATTTTGGCATGAGCGCTGACCGGGTAAAATTTATTTGTAAAATTTATCATCGGCAAGATTTTTCGTGCGCGCTCATCAGACTTCGAAGAAGGTTTTCATATAAAAGACGCGGGTAATACAACTTATCTTATTAGTTGTATCAGAGGCCATTACATATGCTTTACGTTTATAACAGTTTTCCATTTGATTGTGTTTATAATTTGATAATTATCAATAATAATATGAGATAGGGATTATCGGGTAGCCCCGGACGCAAGTCTATCACGTACCTTCGGACATTTTGAAACAAAAAACGAAGAAAAATTTTCAAAAAAAATAGAAGAAATAAACAAAAAATAAATAGAAATGAACTAAAACTATCGAACGCGCTCCCATGAAGATCGTCATGAGGCTACGGGGATGTGTGGGGAAACCTTCGACGAAGATTGGATTGAATGTCGAAAATTCAGCGATTGGGCTCACGAAGCCTCTGTCAACATTGAATCGTCGAATATCCATTGGTATTATGATGTTTGTAAAGCTAAAGAACGATTAAATCGTCGTTAAAATGTGTGTCCGGGGCTACCCGCCGTTTTTCCAATTGCCCAAAATTGGATGGTAACGCTTTTCTGTTATTATATAATTCACACAATTGAAAAAAGTATCTATTGTTTTGTTAAAGTCATCAAAGAGATTCTGAAGATCGTAAATGGTATAATATTAAACGTTTAAACCTGTTATTTATATGTTTTTGATATACTTTATTCAAGTGTCCGGAGCTACCCGAACTTCCCCTACACGTTTCTGATACAAAAATGACGATTCCCTGATTTACTTTTTGTTTTTTTTTTTTTGCAAGGGCTCCAAAATAGCTTCAACTTCGTGAATAAATTTTAGACCCTAAAACAGCGATTAAATCGCGATTAAATTTTTCATCGATAAGCTGTTTATGGATACGCCTCGGCATAAAAAAAAATCACGCAAGTTCGGCTCGAGGTTTTGTTTTGTTTTTTTTTTTTTTTTTTTTATTCGACGTCGAAATTTTTAAAATCCCCGAGAGACGCGTAAAAGATCCTTATATACGCGTCAAGGGTTCAGGGCGTCTGAAAGCGCGTCTGGATTATGTTAGCGGTGAAAAAAGGGGCACGCTATACCACCGCAGTGACACTATATAACATCACGGACGCGCGAGCGAAGGGTTCTTGTCAGAAAATGAATTGTTTTCACTGTAACGCTATTTTACGAGACTTCACTATACATTCCACAACACGATCTGTATATATATATATATATATTGGATATTTTGTTGAATTTAAGTGGTCCCAAAAGCGTGCCTCATTTCAAATATAATATACTTGGAGTCAAGAGTGACGAACAAGATACAAATTTTCACACGTGGACGGTTTTTATCATTATTATTTTGTTGCGTTATTTGGTTGTATAAAATTTGAAAGAAATTAAAAAAAAGCAGATAATGAAAATAAAGTGAAAATCATCCGAAAATTGTGAAATATTCAAAGGGGATTTATTTTATTATAGAAGAATCTTTGCCAAACTTATACCAATGGATTTATTCACTCGATTATATGTTTGTTTGGTTAATCGCAATTTTTTGTTCCCCCCAACAAGTTGGGAACAAAGCGTGTAGAGCTGACCTACAAGTTGCGTATATAAGCTTGCTGGAAAAGCTCAAAATAAATCATGGGGACATTTCCAAATGAGCGATAGATCAAAATTCTACCATGGTCGTTTAAAAAAATATTTATATTCGTTTCCAAAAAAAAAATGTTCAAATAATATGCTTTAATTTAAATCTTAAACAATCGCTTGATGGGAATTTTCGATGAGATTTTTTTTTGCAATCAAAGAAAATACAACGCTATTCTCTCGACATTTTTTGCTGGTGGGCCCCCCCCCCCCCCCCTTTTCAGCGAAAAGAAAAATCATTTTGATAATTGTACGAAATTAATTAATTCGTTCTGTAAAATTTTTTTGATTGCATATTTTTTCCCAATTCCTCCTGTGTATATATATCTATAAATGTTAACGCGCGCGATCGAAAAATATGTTGAGTAATGATACGGTAGGTCTGATGATGGTCTTGAATTGAAATAGAACAAATGCAAATAACTCGAAATCGCATCGACTCTGTTGAATTCTTCGATGATACAAAGCGTCGCAAACGTTTTACACGCAGGTCAGTGGGTAAATCAATGTTTATTAGGACGATAAAACGAGCTTCGATACCGCACGCACGATCTTTTCATTGGTCCAAATGATTCGACATAGGCGGTTCCTTCGTCGTTCAACACCGCCCCGACAACACATTTTACGGCATGGCTGTCTGACAGCAAAAACTTACCATCGTTTCAGCGACAACCATCACCCCCTTTTGCCCCGTATAAATCGCGTGCAAAAATATTCCATTAGCGATCTAGATCCATTGATGATAAATCGTGCGTTATAAAAAAAAATATATATGTACATATCAGGGTGGTTCTTATTTAGGCTTTTTTCAAATTGTAATGGTCTCACCCCCAAATCAGTTCCAAATAAATAAAAACAAATCCCTGAATTTTTTCGGATTTTTGTTTCGACGATTTACTCTGGCCAGCCAGGTCGAAATTTCCCCATAAGAATAACATGGGGGTTTTTAAGATTTACTGTATAAAATTCGAGGAGATTACGATATCTGTGGCACCTATTTCTGACCACGTAACCTTCATATTTCGACCAACAGAAACACTTTTTCAAGAGTAACAAAAGTCGTACGTAAGAGCGTACAAGAAAAAAATTGTATTGATGATCCAATGTTATTATTTCTTATTTTGTCTGTTCGCTTCTCGTCGTTGCATTTTTCAAGCAACGCTACGAGCATTGTCGAGCATCTAGCGCGGCTACGTGACAATAATAATTATAATGGCTATTTTGTTCGCCACCATTCATTCGCATTTTTTCTTGAAAAAGTCGCATAATCGCCGTAGATCCGAAATTTACCAAATCGACTTTTTTCCTTTCGATCGCTGTATAGTGCCGTTATTTGATTGAAAATCGATTTTTTTTTACTCCCGAAAAAGTGTTTCTTTCGGTCAAAACATGAAGGTCACGTGGTCATCAGAAATAGGAGCCATAGATATTGTAATACCCCCTAAAATTTGAAAGCACGAATATTTTTTCAGTCAAAAAATCTAAAATTTCCAAACATCATCTCCATTGATGCAGCTACATTGAAAAAAATTGATAAAACTATTTTTTTAGTTTTGTATGGGTTATTTCACGTCGAATCGATTTTTTTCCCTTCAAAAACATGGTTTTCAGCGATTTTTAAAATTTATAATATTTTATTAAAAAAATATTTCTCGGCTTAATAGTTCAAAATTCTCTGAAACTAGTCGGCAGTGATGTGCCAGTTCATGAAAAAAAAATTTGAAACACTATTTTTACAAACAAAGTTGAGAAGTATTTTTTTTTTGTCAACCCTTAACCATGGAAGGTTTTTTCGCCACCCATATCCCCGAAACCTGGGTCATTTTTGTTCGGCTCGTTTTCACCAAATTCATATGCTATCTTCGAACCTTCCACTACAATCCTATGAAAAGAAAAGTCTGAAATAATTATTTGCAATATCTTTTTATTGCGGGTATATTGCACCGGATGCTCGAACAATTCAAATCGGCTCGGACAAAAATGGCACAGGTTTCAGGTATATACATAACTTTTACGACCTAGATTCAGGGTTAAGGGTCAATACTATCGGGAAAAAGCCCTCAAAATCCGTGATTTTCGAGGAAAAATGCCGAGTAGACGCGGAACGACCCATGTAAAATTTGTAAAAATAGCGTTTTTGATTTTTTTCATGAACTGGGACATCATTGCAGACTAGTTTCAGAGACGTTTGAACTATTCAGCTGAAAAATATTTATTTTTATGACTTATTATAAATAAAAAGTCGTTGATAACCGTGTTTTTGAGAAAAAAAAAATCTATTCGACGTGAACTAATCCATTTAAAACGCAATAAATTAGTGTTATCAATTTTTTTTCTTGTAGCTGAATCAATGTCGATGAAGTTTGAAAAATTTTAGATTTTTCGGCTGAAAGATATTCGTACTTTCGAATTTTATACGATAAATCCTAAAAACCCCATGTAATTCTTATGGGAAACTTTGACTTGCTGGCCCAGGTCAATCGTCAAAATAAAAATCGGAAAAAATTGAGGGATTTTTTAATTTATTTATTTGTCACCGATTTGGGAGTGAGGCTATTAAAATTTGAAAAAAAAAAGCCTAAATAAGGACCACCCTAATTCGAGCGGGGATGATCGGTGCAACATTTGGCTCGAATTTTCCTAAAGATTTGTATAATATCATTGAATGTTAAAAATACGAGGCACGAAACCAATTTTTCAAAATCAATCTTGATGATATTAAATTTCTCGTAGTCGATGCGACTATACTATGAACGCCAAAACCGATAGCAGGATTCAAGCTCTATCTAAATATTTAGATATTTATTTTAACAAATATAAATTTTCTTACATATATTCATGAAATATCAGTTAATATGTTAATTTATTCAATGTTTACTCAAAAAATGCTCGAATAGCAATTTGCGTGGTTTCAGACATATTTTTTGGAGTATTTGGGACAAATATTGCAATATTATTATGCCATCAATTTTATATGTATTGTGTAAATTGTTATACATAAATTACATCAATATTCGTAAAATTTATTATCCATCGATATTAAAATATTCGTCTGAAATACTCCCGGATATTTCTCACAGATGTTACAGCGTTAAATACCGTAGCCGGCTATTAAAAAATTATTGCAAAGAAAAATTTAATTTTGAAAACGGTTATTCACCAACAATATATTATTATATATATATTTATATATATTTTTTTTAGTTTTGATTTTGACCTCTATGTGTATATGATGTTTCCTCTTTAGTACACGACGTGATTCATAACTTTATTCATCGACTGTAATAAGTTTTCATTTTTTTTTCATTTCCTAGCTATGACCGTGTATTCTGAAATAGCATTACGCACTGTCTCCTACAATTTTCTCCCTTCCTCGCCGGGATGTGTTGGTAAAAATCCTTGCGTCCACTAGCTCCGCTCACGTCGACTCGCCTACACATGCACACAATCTTTTTACACTCTCTCTCTATCTCTCTTTTACTCTCGTGTCTCGATGTCGGGCGTCCGACACTTGACTTCTCTCCGACCAAAACCAAGTCACATTAGACGTCTGCCCTCCGACCTGACCGCTCAACCATAACGATCCTCCAAGGATCAGCCTCAAATTAGCCATTACTGTGAAATCGAAACTATCAACGAGAAGTACCCAACAATCCCCGTTTCACGCGCGTCTTTGTGCTTTCAATCCTTGAGATTGCGCGAAAACGAAAACTCCCATTGTCTCAACGATCGATCGATTGAATAATCTATCCCATTGACAATTAGATCTAGCAGCAAACATCGATCGTGACAATGAACTGATTGGGACAGAAACAAGTAAAAAAACAATAAATCCCTTTTGTGGTGCTGTGAAAGCTAAAAAAAAATCGACCAATCGATTAAAGCGTAATTGACAAAGAATTTATGACAGCCGAACGATTGTCGCGAGTGTTGTCATTATTTCGTGGTTGCATCAGTGAAAGTTTTCATCGAAACTGGGGAAACTCTCGCGGGGAGGGCAATCGTTGAGAAATTTAGAAGGAAAATTAGAACAATTGAAGATTACGTCGCAAAAAATAACGTTTGGAAAAAAAAAAAGACGTACCAGATTCGTCACAAATTTTTCGTATTCAAGCTCAAATCTGATCGTAGAAAAAAATCAATAAATAACCGAGATAAATAATAGTGCGTCGCAGGATGCTCTAGGATGTTGTCTACCTCGGTTTCATCGGCAACACCGTTCAGTGTTCGCGACATCTTGAACGAGAATCAACAGTTCGTCGTCATGGATTGTTACGGTTCTCACCAGCAAAGCCCACAGAGCTGGCACGTACCACAGGATTATTATGGTTACAACATTATTCCCGACAACAATTGGGACGTTGAGAAGTACAAGGAACAAACGATGACGGGATATCACAATTACGGTGATTTGAGCCACGTTCATCAGTTGAGCCAGGTCGTGCCACCATATCAAGAGAATTCGATCGCCGAAGAAGGTTAACATTCATTTGCTTATTTTACTCGCCCATTAATATATTATTTTATTAAGGAGGTTCTTTACATATACTTGGGTGCGACAAGGGGAACGTAATAGCGCGGCGTGGGTGACGTGCGGGGCAGAGATTGCGTTCGGGATTTGTTTCACCAAATACGTTTTCATTTTATTAATTTGCCATTACTCACGCTCAATTCTGTTTACAATTATATTTCACAATCGGCACGGTGAAAAACTTTCTTTATGGGTAAATTATATCTATAAAAGTCTAATCTGTCGTTTAAGCGGTTCTTCGGGGAAATGTTACCGTTTTTTTCACTCCTAAAATAGTTTCCAATCATTAGCTTCGAATACTTCTCCCCATAAGAGCCCACGTATAAGCGGCATATTTAATGTTTTTTTTTCTCCTCAACTGCGTGGTCAAAAAATCTGAAATAATTACGGTGTATTCCTAGTACCAGCGCAAACCTCCGCTCAAATTTTAGAATCATTCTTACCGTTTTTCTCTGGGTTAAGAATCTCCTTAAGTATGAAGTATTCACTCTTAATTATGGGATTGCACCCCATCAAGAAATCATACAGCTCCAAGTTTCTGCATTTTAATTTTCAATGGAATATCACTTTAAAACGAACGTTTCGTGTTCATGTACAGGGAATGTTGTGACGTCTAGTAAAACCGAGCTTAGGAAAAATCAGTCCGGAAAGAGAACGAAACGAAAGCCTCGAGTACTATTTTCCCAGGTGAGTCAACATTATTACGAAAATTTAATAAAAAGTTTACGCAACGAACTTTTGAATTAAATGCAATTTCATTTTTTTCTGGGAAATCAAATTTAAAAATTTCATAATTCAGGAAAAAATTATCGTGCCAGAAATCTTGCATTTTAGTGACGGTAAAGGGTAAATTATCACGGTATTCTTTACATTTATTATCGAATGCTCAATCAACCCTTTTAATTATCACGAAAAAAAAGTGTATCGAGCATTTAGCTTATTAATTTTTCATTTATCATTGTACGATATAATTTGCCTCATATTCATTTCCATGGCCCACGAGAGGTCCTTCGCGAAACATAAAAAATGTATTTTAAAAATAAAATATCTTTCTAAAATTTGACAATACGCTAAATGCCGATTTTCCTTTTGGCAACATGCGCAGTCCCAAGTATACGAGCTCGAGCAGCGTTTCAAGCAGCAGCGTTACCTGAGCGCACCGGAGCGCGAGATGCTGGCACAGACGCTAAAACTCACGAGTACGCAGGTAAAGATTTGGTTTCAAAATCGTCGTTATAAAAACAAACGCGCGCGTATCGAGGATGCGGAGAAGCTTCAGGCTCAGAGCATCAAGAATTCGTCGCTGAAGAAAATACCCGTGCCCGTTTTGATAAAAGACGGCAAGCCAACGGTACAGGATACATGCAACTCGGCGTACTGGACGAATTTTCGTCCCGAACTGAGCGGCCCTGTGCAAGCGGATTTTCGCGTCAATGAGATACGCCCGAGTCCCGAATATCGTTCAAATCCGGCGGAACTTCGGGTCGATCCAACGATCGATTATAGAAATGAAATTAGCAACGATACGTGCGCCAGATCGATGCTGAACATCGAGGATCGTCAAATTTTGTCGAGAAACGAATATCGAACGAATTTTTCGGCCGGTATACGTTCGACCGTTCAAACGATCGACGCGCGTTCGGTAAAGACGGAATTCAAGACGGACATTGGCAATGAAATTTCGTGCTTTCCCGACGTTAAAAACGTCGTTACCGTGGCGAACGATCAGAAAACAATTTTGAACGACAATCGTAGCGTCATGGATATTTCAAACGGTGAGTTTAATTTCGGTAATTACATGAACGCGACGAACTATCAGATGCCTTATGTGAATTACGGTGAATCGATGACGACGATGGATCAGAGTCTTCAGAGACTTTGGTAATTATCGAGAGATCTCTTTCGCATATCGATACAAGCTTGTAAAATATTTTCAAACTATCTGTAGTCCGAATTTTTCTGAGAATCGGAATTTATTTTTTTTTCTTATTCGCCAAGATACTTTTAATTCTCGTGGGAATATTCTTCGTGTGATATCGAAGGAGCAGTCGAGAATTCGAGGAACAATGCCAAAAAAAAAAAATCAACCAAATCAAGTATTTTTCGTATTTTTTAAGAATCTTAGGCGTATGGACTTTTAATATTTTTCGCATGAACGTGATTAAACTTATTATAAGGCACTCGGCTAGTGCTGCGTATATATATTTGACGACATATATGCACCCATATATATATATATATATATATATATGTAAGTATGATGAAGGAGCCAAGAGGAGCAATGGGATGTGCAAGACCACAGGCAGCTGTTTTTCTATTTTTTTTTTTGTTGTTGTCCAAGTTACGTATGATTTTTCGTTGCGAGCCTTGCACCAGGACGGAGAGCGGAAATCATTTCGAGTGGCTCTTTACGGAAACATCAATTTGAGAAAAAAAAAAAACTCTCTTTTCTCTCAACTCGCGCAACGAAAATTTTTCACCACTTGAGATTTTCGCCCGCGTTTTCCTGCGTTTCTTCAAGACCGGATAACGAGGCGAAAACGTCGTCGACTTCCCACCAAATTTTTAGGGATGCTGCATGAGGGATGATTTTTTTTTTTTTTTTTTTCAAGAACTCAATATAATTGTATTTTTTATCCTTGCGACGAGACAATTCGATTGTTGAAGAAAAAATAAAAGGAGCGCAATGAGAACAATTAAATTGCGTTTTCGTGTGTATATTATTGATTTTTTTTCGGAATCTCGAACGATCTCACTTCGGGGTTGGCACGATTAAATTCGGCATTGGTCGATTAAAAATGAAAAGCTACCGCAATTAAATTGTGTGAAAATTTCTAGGGGGATAAAAAGAGGTTCAATGCCGAAATATCGAAAATCATGAATATTTTTCCATTAAAAATTTCATCGATCCCTCATTTTCTTCCTTCAGTTTTTCATATCGAGAGCTCGATAGCGAGATGAGAATCGCAGAAACCACCCCTTTTCACTTATCGAGGGAATTAAATTGTGCTTTTTTTTTTTTTTTAACGAACGAATCAGCATGAAATTTACGCTGATGGTTGAATGCAGCGGAAATTCGTGGTCGTTGGCTCGATCTAAAATTATTACACGACGAAAAATAGCAAAAATGAATGTATAAATAGGTGAGTTCCGAGAGATCGAGTCGAATAAGCCAAGGGTGCTTTTAGGTTATCGCGAGCGAGCACGACGGGTCATCTGGCAGTCAAGTGGTCCAACCCGAGCCTCCATATAGCCTGTATAAAATCTATACATATATATATATATATATATATATATGTATATAAAATATGCCTCAGACCGTAATATATAAAAGTTGATGTTGGCTAACTCGTTCGACTCTCGCACGATCGCGCTTATGGCGCTACCGAAGCTATAAAAGGCCCATGGGAACAAGCTGATAAAAATGTCAGTTATGATTCTCAAACGAGCATTCACGTACACGCAAGTCACACATGCGGAGTCAAAGGGCTGCTCTGCAGGCAATCTCTCTCTCTCTCTCTCTCTCTCTCTCTCTCTCTCTCTTTCTCTCTCTCTCTTGAGTGGTGCACCTGTAAGGCACAAGACAATCTCCCTTAATCGCGAGAGACCTGCTGCAGGGATAAGGGATGATTCTGGTTAAGCGAGAGCGTGGGAAGTTGATGAAAAACACGATCTAAGCAAACCGTATAAAATAATTAATCGTGTTACATTACGAAATGATATTAATCGAAGAATTCGAGTTGTCGATAAAATGGGCAAAATTTTATTTTTCAATTTATACCAGTTGGCTCGTATAATTTTCAAACATAAGAGAAATGTATCTATGATAGTTTCAATTTTATACTGTTACGAATCGTGTTCGATAAAAGGGATGAAAGTGCAAAAAAAAAAATGGTCGAATGTACTTAAGAGTAATTGTTGTACAAAATTTGTAGTTTCTAACGATAATAAAGTATCGATAGTACTGAACTGAAGCGTGTACACCGTTTTGTTGCCGATGTGCAAAAATAATAATAAAGAGTGCGACTGCTTTTACCCAACTTTTTCCTAGCGATATTTTAACGACTTCCATTCTTTTATGGAATAAAAATTGCGGTTTCAGCGAATATTTTCAAATCTGACCCGCAAATGTATGGCTATATAATTGGGCCTCTAACCATCGATTTTTAACGGTTGAGACAAATATGCGTTTCCTGTTGGTTTAACAAGCTTATCGAAGTATAATAACCGGAGGAAATTATACAACAGTCTGACATTTATTGCGCTCTATTTTTATTTTAATTTGACTCAACGTTTTTTTCATAAATAACAAAAGAGCGAACAAAAATGTCAATGAAGTGGTCAATTTCCAAATAATTGGGAAATGTTTTATCCGCGAAATGTTGTAAATGTTGTATCGGACGTACCTTCCCAACCAAAAGTGACTTTCGTCGACAATATTGCATGCTTTATGATAAGATAAAAATCGGAAAAAATTCAACCACAATGAAGACGATAAGAAGATTAATTTTAAATAATAATAATGCCAAAAAGTTATTAATAAATTGTTTAAACAAAACATTGTTTAAAAAATTTTTAGGGAAAGTTTTTTTGACACGTTAAATGAATTCGTTGATTTTTCTGACTACGCGTGAATTTAAAAAAAAATTTCTTATTATTTTGAAATTTCGGTATTCGAAAATTTTTTAATTTCGAAAAATCAAGGAAAAATGGTGAATTTTGGATATGTTTTCATAAAAACGTTGTATATTAAAATTCAGAAGTTTTCAGAGCATTGAACGAATAGTTTCGTAAATACAACCTTTACAAATTTCCGAAAACCGAAATTTCAAAATGATATAAGAAAATTAAAAAAAAAATTCATGTGTAGTCAGAAAAATCAACGAATTCATTTCGCATGAAAAAAAAAAACATTCCCTAAAAATTTGTTAAATAATGTTTTGTTTAAACAATTTATTGATAAAATTTGAGCATTATTATTATTAAAAAGCAATCTTCTTATCGTCTTCATTGTGGTTGAATTTTCTTCCGATTTTTATCTTATCATGAAGTATGCAATATTGTCGACTAAAGTCACTTTTGTTTGGGAAGGTACGTCCGATACATCCTTAACATTCTTATTCAACAAGTAGCGAAAAAAAAAACAACTTTATCCTGCCATTGTGAGCCTTCCATCATTAATTTACGAATTTACCATAGAGAAAAAACTACAGTGCTTGAGTTAACCCCGACTTTACCATATATTGCAATTGCAGCATCGATTAACTCCAAAGGTAAAGGGATCATGAACGAATCACTTTCTTTCGGTTAATTAAACGCCTTTGCAAGAATTGGCACGTGTCTTAAAGTTTTGAAATCAACCCTCTATTATCGCCTATGTATTACATATACTCTCCTAAACACATAAACATTTTTTAAAATATTATTTGCGAGCGAGTATACCGGGTAATGGCGTTTCCGCATCTAGTCGGTGTGTATTTCGAAGCAACCCCTCGTTCGTTAAATAGAACTCCATTACGGGGTGGTCTTTATATTCGCATAATCAATCACTGCGAGTTCAACATTGTAATTCGATCCTTATTTGACTGTCCGAGAATAGCAGCAGCAGCAGCAGCAGCATCGTAGGGAGGACCGAAAGGGAAGGTAAACCCGGCAGTGTGGCTGGACTCGCTCGTGCCGCAAGTCCCAGCGGGAAACACGCGTGCCCAAAACACACACACACACACACACACACGCGCGCGCGCGCAAGTTATTCATATTCCCCGTGCCCACATGTCGCGGTGACCACATAGAACACGTAAATTGACTTGTTTATTTTTTTTTCTTCAACCTCATAATCGTTCATATCTCTGTATAATTTCTATTCGTTAATCACCGTTTAAAACTCATTGCAATAGTTGTCATTTTTTTAAAATCGATTATACGCAGCTTGGGCACGGGCAGTTGATGTCATTAAAATCATTATAATGGGACTTGATAAATTAATGTAATTCAATATTTCCACATCGGAGTGATGGTATATGGGTATATTTTTTTCAATAATTACATTTTTATCATAATTAAATTTTTATCGAATTATGAGAGTCATCGCATGAGTTTGTTAATAAAATATACAAGTGGGGTAAAATAAAACAGAATGAATGAAAAGCATGGTTAATTAAGATAGTATGAAAAAAATACTGTAAAATGATATGTATTTTTGTTTTATCGGATAATCTGACAGTCATTGTTAATTATTATGCGAAAGAATGAGTAAACGAAAATTATTCTACAATATTTAAAGGCAAAGTGAAAGTGAATTCGGCTTATACCGGGGTTAGAAATAATTCTTTGTACGGTTCAAAGAAAAATTAATGATTCTCTTTTCCTCCTTTATAACATTCAACAATTACCGAGCTAAAAATTCATAATTTTTTAATGAAAACACGTGATGCTTATACGGTTGAGTGGTTTGACGATAAAAAGAAAAACGCGAAAAGTCATTGAAAATAATGTAAAGGTCTGAACATCGATTTCAAGCTAAGGCTGAACACGCCATCTGACGAAGGTTCGCAGAATCGGAGCTATATAGTAAAAAGGTTCAGGGGGTAAGGGATGTCTTTTAAGCTTTTCTTCAAGAACAACTAAAGGGACTGTCGGATATGTTGGTAATCTCAGGATGGCTCTTATACCGACAGTGGGTCGTGAAAGCCGTGCTTTCGGAAGAATAAGAGCTGTTTTGAGTTCACATTGCCAGCTGTTGAAAAGCTGCTATGCATTCATGATCCCTCTGTCATCTCGACAGTTCACCCCAGCTTCGTACAAAAGTCCTGGATTTTATTTACCCACTAAAGAATAATTGAGTCGTTACAGCCCCTAAGATTAGGGGCAGCGCACTCTTTATCGAGTGATAAATGTTTTGCCAAAACAAAAATTGCGATTCTGTGATAGCGAAGTCAAAGTGACTTGATCGATTGCATCCTTTTCATAATTATTTCACGTCATTAAATATAATAGATATATATTATAATATCAACAACAATCATATAGTGCATTGAACTAATTATGATTAATATTGGAATGCGATAAATTACAAAGCTCTAAATAATTAAAAATCTTCGATCAATGATATGCACAGTTTTAAATCGAATTCTATATTAACGACAAAGCTTCGTGAACATCGTCAAAAGATTTTCAGGACACGAGGAACACGTAAATCATCCTGTTTTACCTTTGCTGCGATATTAACAGTTCGGGAAGTATCAGAAATCAATGCGTGGGTGGGGAAAAAGCCAAGGTTCGTTTATCAACGCGTCTGGCTCTAGTTGGTCCCAAATGTCAGTGCCAATGGACTACCGGAAGATTTACACGCATAGTACCGAATATAAGGGATGCACGTGTATAGGAGTGTAAGCTCACACAGTGCGAGACCTCGAATTGAGCATCATTGGACTCGGCATATACGAGATATAATATATGTAACGAGTTGGTACATACGAGTGTAGGTAATCATGGGCTCCTCCAGTTACTATGGAATACATTCTCGTTTTTTTTTTTTAATCCGTTGAACTATATTGGCACTTTCTGAAATTGAGGATACATTGACAGTACGTCAACACGCATTTGTATGATTTTTTTTTAATTTTCTATTACGCGAAGTACCCCCCCCCCCCTCCTCCCTCCCCCTCCGTGATAACTTTTCTCGTATAAAAATTGCTTTTATTTCACAAAATTTTCATACAAAAATGTTGCACAGTCATAAATAAAATGACTGTTGCTGTTTTTTAAAAATAATGTTTAAACAGATATAAACACTTGTGCCAAATCTCGTGAAATAATAATTGGTACAAATAAATTGTAAAATTAGAAAAAAATTATCAAAGTGGATTAGAATGTAATCGTCGTTGGCTCATCTCCGTTCAGATTCGCGACGGGCAAAGAAACGATGAGGATATTGTAAAAAAAAAAAAAAGAGTGAATGAGCGGTGTATACGAGTTTTGTAGTGTGTGGCGCGAGGCGTCCCTGCATAGCATATATACAAGCACTAATATTACATCTCCGGACTGACAGACGTGCGGACTTTAAAACCCAAGACTAACAAACAGTTAGCAGTCATCCGGTCTTCATGTTTTTATATTCTTATGTGCGTATATGCTGAGATGCGTGAGGGACAGAGAGAGAGAGAGAGAGAGAGAGAGAGAGAGAAAGAGAGAGAGAGAGAGAGAGAGAGAGATGGAGAAAGAATGTGAGAAAGAGATCATAAGCGTCTTCTTCGCACCCACCAGAATCCCACCCATTCGTCTCCTTTTATATGTATCCTACATAAACTCTACGAAAACATTATCCCTTTGGTTACTTTATCTCATACCCGTCGAATGCCCAGCTCACGTCTGAGCACAATTTCCTCTCGTTTCTCGCTTTATAGTACATGGCGAAATCTTTCCACCGAATCGGGACCCACGTGAAAGAGAGAGAGAGAGAGAGAGAGAGAGAGAGAGAGAGAGAGAGAGAGAGAAAGAGAGAGAGAGAGAGAGAGAGAGAGAGAGAGAGAGAGCAAAAATGCATCCCTCTCAGTCCTCATCACGTAAACGCAATTCTACGAAAGATGCCTCTGCATCCGTTTTTTCAAAATTCTTTCTCGCAAAAAAAATCTCATATCATTGCCAAATGTGCATTGGCAAACGATTTGACAATTAAACCTTGTCGACGATTATTATCGAAGGAAATGAAGTTTCAATAATATCCTGAATCGTAATAAATCATTTGATAAATAAGGTTAATTAATTATATCATTGAGGCATTGGACGTTAAGTCGACCACCCGATTTTTTTTATTTCCCGAAAACTCTTCTAAACAAATTTTTAGACCACAGACATCCTTGTCAAGAAAATTTTGAAACATATCGATCAAGGTAATTTTTCGAATGATTTTTGCGACCGAAATATTGGAGTTAAAATTTCCAAATTGTGGATTTTCCCGACGATTATATGCTACGTTTATAAAAAAAATGATGAGCAGTTTTCGGTGACAATAACAAATAGAGTGGCCGAGGTGGAATGCCTCTTGCTTTAATGATGAAGATAAGAAGAACATTTTACATGGATCGTTTGAATGAAACGCTTTGGAGGCATCCCATTATCGGTATATATTCTTTGTGATTGGCAAAACGGGAAGAAATATCCGAGTAGAAAAAAAATTGAAGGGAAGAAAAGCGAAAGAAGGATGCACTGACAGCATGAGTGAGGAAACGATGAGTAGTTCGACGTTGAACGGTGTGCGTGTAAGTATAAGCATGTGTGGCAGTATACCAAAAGCTTTCGTCGTTGTCTCCGCCGTAGCTTTCTCTCTCAGGGGTGGGGGGGGGGGGGGGGAGTTGAAATAAGGTATAATTTTCCGCGCCAATTAAGGTCTTTAAGAATTGCGACCAATTGAGCAGTAGGGTCAGACCTTAGCTGCTGTGCTTCTCGAGAGAAGGAGGAGAAACGAAGTTCTACCGGGAATCCCCCTATAATTTATTATTGATTAGATCGAATCGAGAAAAAGGACATTGCGCCCGTGATCTCGTCTTTCGCTATATAAGCTCTCCTCCCTGAGATCATGTTGCTCGACGAGAGAGAAAAGTGCCAAAAGTTTCGATAATTCACAAGCGTTAAAGAACCAAAATATACAAAATATTTCAGACTCTCGATTTTAAATCGTTTATCAGAATTCAAATTGTAACTTATCGTCATTTGGGCGACGTAGAACGAAGATTGATTAACAAATCGTTCATTTAATTATTTCTAAAGTACATTTCATCATCAAAAGAAGTAGAGGGAGGAAGGGACACTTTTTATAAATATAACACAATAGAGTGCAAGATAGAAAATATTTATCCAAAAAATTGTTTGCTGAATTGTTTCTTCTGTTAAAATAAAAATTCGACAGAAAAAAGAAAACCTCTCATCGCACAACAGATATATTTTTGACAAATAAAATTTTCATTCCCACTGTCTTTTCCTTCTTCCGAATCGCGATCGTATCGTATCGGTGATTTACGGCGGTATAATACTTTGTACAACCAACGAATTGGGGCTAAGGATCTTCCGTCGTGTATTAGGAGATGCGCGGGAGGAGATTTAGCGCGATAATAATTTGCCCATCGATATCTCTGGAGCGTGTGAGGCTCCATCATCGGGTCAAGTGAAGCGTGAGTCGCTCCCGGGCTTCTGTGGTTCACACTTAATTAAACCGGCACGGGAAAACCCGGGAGACCAGCACGTGGCACGGACAATGCTGCTGGAAGTCTTTAGCGACGATTGTTATGTAAAGCATACCCCATATATACATACACATGGCAATAGAATCGTTTCTCCGATACAAGCACGAAAGAGAAAGAGAGATAGAGAAAACGAGAGAGAGAGAGAGAGAGAGAGAGAAACTAACGCGAGAAGTAGAATTTAACGTGAGCCATTTTACTCTCCTCTCCATTTTATGCTTGGCCGAAACGAGAGAGGACCAACTTTCAAAAATCGTTAGCACCGATTCACCAAAGTTTCTTGACGGACTTCGTCATCGTCTCCATGGACATTTATATGCGTATTATATACGCGCGTACATGTACAGAAATTTTATACGAAAGTCCAACGAAAGTGTAATCAGCTTATAAATGAAGAAATTTTAAAAAATAACAATTTCCGTATTCTGCAAATTTATAAAATCTTCTGCGAATAAACAAAATTATTATTTTTCTTATCAGAAAAAAAAAAATTGCCGGATACAAAATTATTTTATTACTGCAATCTTATTACCGTAACGAAAAACAACTGAATTTATTTTTAACAGTAAACAAATTCACTCGCAAAATTCAATTTTATTATTTATATTTTTATAATATCAAATAGGAAAAAAAAAAATGTTGACGGTAAACAGAGGACATATACTATAAGTGTACACCGTAAATACATATTGAGTAACTATAAGTTTTTCCATCGATTCTGTGAATTAAGAACCAAAGGGGGAGGAAAAAAAAAATTCTCGTCACGACGTCAAGAGATTGAAAAGCTATGAAGCTTTTACGTCACTCGACGTCGAGAGAGCGAGCGTATAGAATAAAGACGCGCGGGCGTCGTTCCCATTCACGTACACTTGGGACGAGCTCGAGATATATAGGCAGACTTCCGGCCTCGAAAAGTCGGTGATTCTTGTTCATCCCTCTATATGTATCTCGCCCTCTCTTTCCGCCGCGGCGCCCGCCGGGAAAGAGTACACGAGAAGAGTCGCGAAAGCTCTCGGATGAAGTAGAAGAGCTACGGAGATTCCGTCATCGCCACCACTCCCGCAATACATATCTACATATATATATATATATATATTATATATATATGTATATGTATCTCAAAGTATGAGGGGCTTTCAAGCTCTCGTGAGGACGACGAGGGTCGAGCAACGATTGGCCGAGGTAGAAAAGCCAAACGTCGGGAAATCTCGTCTATTGGACGTGGGGGCGAGGCTCGTGGCAAGAGGACAGAAGCTTTCGTGACTGTTGAGCTCAACGCGTCGGACGAGAACGGACTGGAAGCTCCACCTACGTCCGCGAGATATCGCGAGTAGGTCGCGAGAAGCGCGAAACAAAAACAAAAAAAAAATTGCCTCACAAAGTGATTGAAAAGAAAAAGAATAACAGTGAGATATGAATTCAATTGGCAAGGATGAGAAAAAAAAATAAGGGAGACAGGAGTCTTTGGTTTTGAATTTTTATTCAACGAGGAAGTCAGTTATGAGGGGATGATAAATGACAGAAAAGGATGAAAAATCGTAAAAAAAAAAGGGCGATCTTGTATGAAAATTGAAACTGGAATGGTTCGTTGAGTCGAAAAATAATTTTTCGGTGATTCCAACATTTTTGAAATTTCTACCGCATCTCCGAGGATCGATGTCAACTATCGAAAAGTACGCGGGAGGTCAAACAGCGGCAAAAAAAAAGTGCATCATTAGATTGCTGCACGTCGTGAAGAATATTTATCAATTCATGGTTTTTAGTAAATATATAACGTGAATTCTTGCAAAATGTATTGCAATGCGAGATAAGCGCTAGGAAAAGGGATAAAGTCAACGGGGGGGGGGGGTGAAAGGGGTGGTTAAGTTTCGTCATGGCTTTCTAATGGGATCGTTGGAGGTGACGAGACAACGAAGAAGTGGGGTGAATTTGTGACTCGACTTCCGCTTTAAGGGAGACCGGAGGAGAGCCACAGAGTACCGAAGAGCACACGGTGTGCGTGTATGTGTGTGTGTGTGTGTGTGTGTGCGCCTGGACCGAAAGTCGGATGGGGGCAGAACGACGGTTTTTTTTTTCTGTTCTCGGTACCCGAGAGTACTCGGTCGGGCGATGGTGGGAGAGGGGTCGGAGTGGCGCACTAATTCGAAAAATAAGTTCTCCCCACCCCCCCGCCCCAAAAGCCGCGCGAGAAGCACACTTGACCGAAGCACACTCCGTCGGAAGGGTGCACAGTGCGGTCGAGTGCTCAATAAGACGATTAATAAAAACTTCGTGTATGATTGAAAAAAAAAAGAAACACGCACACACACACACACACACACATTCGCGCTTCGAAACGATCAGCTCCGCGTCATAATTTTCGAGCAGTGATTTTCATTTATCGTACGAAAGTGTGAAAAGTGTGAAAGGCGATGGCATAACTCGACCTATTGAAAATTTAATGAAATTTTTTTTTTTTTTGTCAAGACCACAAGGACATTTTTACTCCGGTATAATCGTGTCATATCGTTTGGCCGTGCACGTGCGCGAATTCGTCAGTTGGATAACCAGAGCGTATATTATGTGCGGATTCACATAATATAATCCATAATTTCGTAAACAACAAGATCTCTCTCGGGCTAATTGCAGATTCGACGCATTGTTAATGTAATTTCAGGAAAATTCTTGGCCACTCAAGTCCTCATATTTAGGGGAAGAAATATCCTGGTAACGGCATTGTCTCACGTCGCTGCTTGAAGAAAATTAATTGCCCGACGGATGCTACTGACAGGCGTTCACTGCTAATATTGGTCTCGGAGACAATGGAATACACGACAACGGGCAAAATGGAAATTGTCGAATCACAAAAAGCTTCTCATTCCGGCCAGCCTACACCGTTCAGTATTAAGGATATACTGAGTAAATCCGATTGTCAAGCTGAACAAATAGAAACTCGTAATAACGGAGAAACGAGAGGACTCTCCGGGTCTATGAAAAAATGTCAAATTGACAATGATTACGAGAGATTACATTGCGTCTCGATGGTCGAGAATAATACAAGATTCTCGAATCGTGGTATGTCCTTATCGAGATTACCGCTATCGCCGGATTGTCAATTGAACGTGGCACGGGAATTGGATATTTTGAGGCGAAATCTGACGCAGGCGAATCTTACGAATTTTGGGAATGTTCAGCATGTCATGCCATCGTCGAGTTTCAAAAGCCTCGAGACGCTGGGCAGCCTGGCAGCATATCATCAAGAGGTGAAGGAAGCCAGAGAATCGGCTCAGAGACAACAGGACGAAGCTTTGGACATGAGCAAGAGCAAATATCTGGGTAAGCACATTGTTGATTCGTCCAATCGACGTGATGAAACTATAGCTTGATTGTCAATAGAAATTTTCCTGGATGTTTCTATGGTGAATGAACGGATGAATGGCTTAATATTTCTATGATGAATCGCTGCATATTTGCTGTATATGATCGCCTTGATTCGAGTGTTTTAAAAAGAACAAAATTATTTCTCGGCTCAGTTTCTGCGATCAACGAAAATTTGCTACATCAAAATTCGTCCATCTTTGACGCTTTATTTCATTGTACTTCGCTGAAGAGCATTCGCAGTGGACGAAAGAGCTTCGGTAGCAAATTGCTATGCACAATTATATTGTCGTTGTCTGAACACAATTCTGATCAGAATTTTCACATGTCTTCAATACAGTCGAATCAGAGAGTATTTCTATGAAATGTTTGTTAAACCAAACTATGGAAAAAAAATGACTGCATCCGATTATATCGAATGTCAATGAATATTCGTTTAAGCCGGAAATGAGCTTGAACCTTTTCACTCAAGACCCGATGGAAATGCAAAGTTTTCTCAATATCTAATCTCGCTAAATTGGCAATTTTTTTTTGTGCCTTCGATCGAGCAATTTTTCTCGACCCCCCCCAAAATGAAACTCGCGGTCCACCTATAGCAACGCCGGATTAGATGAGATAGTGGATTGAGGCCAGGCTCTATCCTTAAGGGCAGAGACCGAGATCTTCCTCAAGAGTTTTCAAAGTTAACCCGAGCCCAGATAACGTAATTGAATGTAATTTTAGTAGCATAAGTGGCACTCGAGCCACGGGCAGACGTCACGAGTGCTTTTACGCCACTCAACTTCTTGCACTTGTCCGTTAGTTCGTTTCGTTGCCGGCCACATACATACTGTGTGGCCTCTCTTGCTCAAGCGTCTCTGTTATACTATTTTCTTGCCTCGCAACTCCCCTCTTCTCTTTCTTCATCGCCAAAAAGGAACAACAGAGGACATACGACATCGATTTCATGGGTTGGAAAGATTCACAAATATACAAACGGCAATGTAATCCAAACGTTACGTTGTCAGTGAAAAATGCTGTGTTTTGATTGAGTATCAGAGCTTTCTTGTTCGATTAACAAAATCAACGTTTTGTTAGTAACATTTTCTGAAAACCTGTAGCGATTTTTTTCGAGGAAGAAAAGGGCTTCATCGCGTGCTCTTTGGAATAGCCGATTAGTTACAACTAAAGTAAAGCCGCCATGATCGAAGCAATTTGATTTTTTTTTTGTGCTGCGAGTATAACTTACCCGCATAGGCGTATGCAGATTCAATAATCTTTTTGTTTGCTTCGTTTCGGAGCACTTGAAGAAGAAAGAAACGCTACCGTTCGTACTGTCGAGAAACTTTTTTTTTTAACTACACCGAGTTAGCTCACCCTGATTACTCGAATTTTCAATATTTTTGGCTAAAAATTTTCATGCAGTAGGAGGAGAAAAGAGTGAAATTAATATATCTGGCCAAATACGAAAATGATTGCCTTTAAATGAAAGTTCGAGGACGGTAAAATGAAAATTCTGTCATTGCATGAAAAATTTTGTCCAAAAACTACGGCTGAAGGGAATAACTTTTGTTTGACGAATCGCAAAAAATCATTGAGTTCATTTTTTTAGGGTTAGCAAGAGGCCATATATAGACGATGATCGGAGGAGAGAAATAATCCTATACAAGCTCGGCGCTATACGTATCGAATTACGCTGTCGACTAGAGCACATACTCTTGCACTTTCATCGGGAGCAAACATTTCTGACCCTTGCCACTAAACCCTGTTGTTTTGAGGACGAACAAAATCAATCATGATCTCACGCTATCTGAGAATTATTTTATTTGCATATATACTTCAGTGTGGATTTTGTTATAGGGCATGAAAATCAATTATATTTCACTTTTATTCATTCTAATGCAAGCAGCACACGGAGTAGAGGGTTGCTTTTCATCTATTTTCTAATCCTTGCGATTAGCGAGGTTAAAAAATTTCCCCAACCCATCTGTAGCGCAGAATTGATAATTAACGAGGGGAGAAAAAAAAAGTACCGGAAGCGAGGAAAATAGTGATATAATGTATAAGCAGCCGGGCAATAATGGTCAGGAGCACCACTTGCCCTAACGCCCCCGATCACTCTCTAGTTGGATTGTATAGATGAGAAAATGTTTGAGGAACGTTGGGGACCGGACGCATTAGACGAGCCCCGCGCCATCAACTCTTGACGTTGAAAGCGATCAAATATAGATCTCTCGAAATGTTCGCGCAAACGTTCAGCATCGTACGGCCGTTCTCATTATACGACATGAATTCGCGATTAAACGCGTCTTCGCGTCACTTGACTCTTTGTCAAGTAAGCACTTGTTAACGAATTCGATCAGTGAACTATTATAGAAGAATGAAAATAAGTCAATTTTTCATAATGAATTGCGATTATGATTTAATAAGAATCATTTTTGAGTACAGGATTTTAACGAAGATTCTTATTTTTTTTTATGGAATGAATAGCAATAATAAGATTTCCCGAGCAACTGAAAATTGATTAACGTTTTGGCATAAAATTTTGATGAACGTGGGTAACTTTTTTCTTTTGTTTATGCCAAAGATGTAAATGTTGTCGGACATTAAAGTGCAGCCAAGCTTTTGCGGCGGCACACACGAGGCTAATTCTCGAGTACGCAAGCCTTTATACGAAGCAATATATACCTGCTGGCTGGTTAAGCAAAAGGGGAAATTACCGAGTATAGGGGAGGAGTAAACACATGTCGGGCTAACCGTGGCACGTGTTGATGTTTCAACGAGACATCAAAAGCCAAACGAATATCACCGTCCGTATAATCCGCTCAAGCTAAAATCTCTTCGTCTCTCCACGTGTCTCTGCCTTTCTCTCTCTCTCTCTCTCTCTCTCTCTCTCTCTTTCCTTTCAAATTAAAAAAGCTTCTGCCACGTCCTAAATTTCGTATTTCATGTTGAAAATCCGATATGCACTCTCCCTTATATTAGTATATAAATTAAAAATAAATGATTTCTCATACGCACACGCGCTGGAGCAGCCAATAAAATTAAATCTAATTCGCAGATGACATGGAGGACGATATGTTCGAGCCCCAGGGCCACGGACAGTCCCTTCAGGCCAGGAAAAAACGAAGCAGAGCAGCTTTTTCGCACGCTCAGGTTTACGAGCTCGAGAGGAGATTCGCCGCACAGAAATATCTCTCCGGTCCGGAGAGAGCAGACTTGGCGAGGGGCCTCAAACTCACGGAGACGCAAGTGAAAATTTGGTTTCAGAATCGAAGGTAAGAATTCAATGATCTCGTTTTGATCCAGCCTCGTTCACACATCGAACAGTTCACGTTTAGAATTTATAAATCTTAAAAAAAAAAGTGTAATTCCAGAGAAAAAAATTGTCCATTTTTCAGTAAATTGGATAAGACACAGTTTTCGAAGTCAATTCGTCACAATTTTATAACGAGGACTGAAAAACATCTTCGATAGAATGATATCAAGGGGTCTTACACGTTGGTAGAATTTGATCAATCGATGAAAGAAAATAATGAGCAGAAAACTAAAGTTTTTTCGTTTGCCTTTTACTTGCTAAAAGTCTCCATTCAATCGAGCTTGAAAGTTCAATGGGGGGGAAAAAATGCAAAAAAAAAAAACGAAAAAGTTTTAAGCTTTTTTTCGTTCAGAAAAAACTACGAAGGCGCCAAATTCCCAAGCTACGATTATGTTTGATGTTAAATGTGTGTATGCGCGTGTGTGTGTGTGTGTGTTGTCTCCGATTGAACAGGTACAAGACCAAACGTCGTCAACAGCAGGAGCTCGGTGCCCTGGTGAGTTCTAGCACGGCGAGGCGCGTGGCTGTACGAGTACTCGTACATCCGGACGAGCATTTGAGAGGATTGCCATTGCGGGGCGGTGGTGCGGGACAGCTTCCGGGTCAGATCTCCTGTCCGCAGATTCATCCGAGCGCAAACAAAGCGCTCAACGGTTTCCCATACTACTGTCTGCCCTATCATCCCCTGCTCTGTCCGCCCCTTCACGGTACGCAAATTCAGGTACAATCCGGCATATCGACGGAAATGAGCGATCAGGTGCCCCGCGATACGCAAATCATGAAATTGAACAGTGAAAAGTAACGAGAGAACGAGCGAAAGTGGGCGAAAGTTTGGAAAATTGAAAAACAAAAGTTCTCGTTACGTCAGAAGGAGAAATAAAAAAGTGAAGTTAATCGTGAAAATAAATTTATAGGTAATTGACGCATATGGGTAATAAGATACATAAATAAAAGAATAATTCATTGAAAAACCACAAAAAAAAAAAAAATCCTGAATGTGAAATATCTTCGATCGCAATCGTATTTATTATAGTTTGATATATATATATAAATAAGTAAATAAATATGTGTATAGCGTTATACATGAAGAAGGATGATCGTGATTGTATATTAGGGTGTAAATAAATGTATAAACTGTGAGAATAACGATATTTCCTATGTTATTGGTAAATGCCATCCAAATTCCTCTCTCCACGCGTCATTCGTGTACACGTATATTTATGACGATTCGTTTGACACGCTTTCTAAAGCGCTCGAAATCATCCCCGACTGCTATACCGAATATCGAATATATATATATATATATTCGTTCGAGCGTGGGGCAAAATTGAAAATCAAATTTCGCGTTCAGCAGATTTCCACCTGTATTATATGGGGTAAGTGCGATCACTCACGCTCATTAACCATTGGATTCACGAATATTGATATTTAAAAAAAAATATATATAAAATTAACATTTTCAATATTTTTTATGTTGTGCATTGATTTTTTCAAGTATATCCCATTTTTTAATTCACATTAGTAACAAAATTGACTAACTTTTCGAGTATGAAAGTTTCTTTTAAACCGTTGGATGCATTTAATTCTTTAAATTCAATGTCGATCAATTTTCTCCAAATTCAATGAACGGAACATCCTTTGATGGTCACCAAAAAGTGTCTATGAACCTTTAACTCGATACGTATGGCACGATTAATTCTCTTAAAAGAAACATTTCAAATAAAATCAGACGATATAAGATAATAAAGGGGTTTGTTTTCGGAGGCTCATCACACAGACATATACGGCGGTATACGTACGATTTTTTAGAATTTTTTTTTTCTTGCTAAACGGTCTTTTCCAACCTTTTGCCACATTTTGAATACATATTGGTAATGAAAACTGTCAAGTTTTATTTGTACGAAAGCAATGCTTCCTTTACGAGGATCAGCACTAAATTAAACAAAAAATAAAGAATACTTCACTACTCAATCGTTAACTACGTTATCCTAGGGAAACCACTTTTCGGCCCGAAGATTAAGAGCGACGCTTCAACATCTGTACGCCAAAGACATTTCGAAAAAAAACATTCTAATGGTCTAAAATTTATGGACTCTCTCTCTCTCTCTCTCTCTCTCTCTCTCTCTCTCTCTCTCTCTCTCTCTCTCTCTCTCTCTCTCTTTTCGGTCAACGCAAAATGTGCAGTAGAAGAAGTTTACTGCATGAAAAATGTAAAGCTCTTTCCCTCTTTGACTTTCCGACACGAGGTCTCCAAAGACTCCGGTTTGCATAGTTTGTTGTTTCATTATTTCGAGATTCCCGGGTTATCCACCCGACAAGCCAACCAGACACGAAGGAAAGAGTTCGTTTCTCTGTTTTTTTTATTTTTTTTTACGAAAAAATCAATCCCGAGTTCATATAGAGCCGCGAAAGGCGTTATTTTTTTCCCCTAAGTGTTTTAATAGTTCAAACTGGGTGGGCCGGGCAGACATTGGATATGTTTATTCAGGGTCAAAAGACTAAAGTCTCTGGCTTGCTGGCCAGAACGGCGGCAGAAACTCCGGCAGCGCTCGACTCATCAGCAAGGAGAAAAGCAAAAAAAAAAAAAAAAAAATGAAGAAAAAAAAACTTGCCAAGATCCACGACACTCATCTGTTGTATATACAAAAGAGTTACATTGCCGCACGCAAGATACGAGCCCATTGAAGACTTTACTTTGCTTATATGCATTCGCATGCAATCTGAGGCTTTCGTCGCCAACGTACGAAATGATAATTTTGTAAACTCGAATATGGGCACCTGGGTCGTTATACTTCGAATTTACATGTTCTTCAAGTTTGTCATCTTCCATTGTTTATATCTTACGTTAATCGATTTTTCGATCCATTAGTTGTCGAATAAACGCTACCGAATAAATTTGGATCATGTATATAAAATGATAACTGTACGGGAAAAAGAAGGAAAAAGATTATCCGATTATACGTATCGAGCACAGGATAATAATTCCATGATTCGATTGTATCGTCAATAATTGAATGTGACGCAAAGGGTTTGATATTGAAAGCGAAAGTATTCGTGTAAATGAAAAGAAAAATTCAAACAGCAAAACCTCTTCGTGCCAGAGTTGCTACATTGCATCGAAAGAGGCGAAGATAAGAGGCATAGACTGATGACGATCATGATAATGATGATGATGGACTTTGCTGGCGCTTCTGCAGTCCATTATCGTCCTGTTTACATAAATTTCTAAACATTCGCCAAGCAATAACTCTCGTTCAATCCAGACGTGTGTCGGAATAGCGAGGCTTGCAGCATCATAGTCGCTGTAAAGTATCACGAGCTATTGGCATTAACGACTACTCTTCCCAATAATATATTACCCCTGTGGCTTTAACTCGTGAAAATTTCATTTTCAACTTGCTCGCAATTTCTCTACATGACTACACGAATGTTTTTCTTTAATTATTTCAAGCCTCGAGTCAACTTGACGTTAGATCATGACAATTGCAGAGATTTGTGTCTCCAATAACTACATTAGTTTCCCTATAGAAATTTCAAGGATATCAACGATGAACTTAAGGACACGAGTTTAAGTTATAACGTCAATTTTGACGTTTCGATAATTTGGGCATTTTTAGTTTTAATTGAAAACCAAAACATTTTTCTCATTGCATTCAATATTTTTAAACCCAGAATCGACCGTACATCTAGCAATTGAAAAAAAAAAAAAAAAAAATAGGAATGAGCTTCATCACGATTCCGATGATATCTCTGTAATGAGTCGAGCTTTACGAAAATTTGTAAATTAGCACATCACAGATTTTGTATTTCATTGGAACAAGAAGAACCAGGAGCAGGGAGACAAGAGATTCGGAACTCGAAACTCATCATCGGGTCGATGTATAGTCGTCGTTTTAACGATATCCAGTATATGGTGTCTCGTGGACTTTGTCTCCGCTGCTCATTCCCGAAACGAGAAAGGAACAATTTGCCGCTCAATCAGGCGACGAAAGCTAATTTTCATTAGCTGTTAACAGCGCGCTCTGCGACCAACCCCAACTCTCGTTCCACTCGTTTCACTCGTCTATATACGCCATCCCCTAACTTTACCGCGTGTCCTTTCGCTCTGGCTTATAGCTGAGAGCAGCACTGGAAGCTTCTCACGAGAATTTACTATACGAGCGCAACGAGAAAATGTGTCGGACAAGTGTGAAAAGAGAAGAAAAAAAAAAAAAAAAACGTCAACTTTTTTCATTCCTTCATACGCCATAACCGTTTTTAATTGGCATTCTATCATTTTCGATTGAAAATTCGTGGCTTGTCACGGATGCAAAAAAAAAAAAGAATATTTTATAGAGTTTTTTTTTTTTACGTATCACGAAACGAGGTGATAATTTTTTCGTGAAAAAATGGAAGTTCATTAACGAACGTGCGGTGAAGGAATTACGACGAGAAATTAGGTGGTGCGAAAATGTAAAAAAAAAAAAAAAAATTCTCCGCTGGCAAGGAAAAAAAATGAGCGGTTGTACGGCAATGCATATGCGAAATAGAGCTTATATCCATGCAGAGCTGTGACTATTACCGATTTCACACGAGTCATTTAAGGGTGGAAAAAAGGCCGTGGATTTTCGCGAGCTCACCATCAGCATCGAGCGCTATCTCTCTCTCTCTCTCTCTCTCTCTCTTTCTTTCTCTCTCTCTCTCTCTCTCTCTCTCTCTATCTTCTCTTACAATCGTTGCCAATCCCGAGCGCACATGAATTTGAAAGTATAATATGGACGAGGACAGAGGGCACGATATGAATTCCGTGATGGACCTCTATACTTACTGGACGTTCTCGGATGATCGGATAGGTCGAATAACGATATATATGCGTGCGATATGCGATGACACGTTCAGCGGCAATGATCTGCTACGATCTCAATGGCATTGGCCAATGATTTCGAAACACTTTTGCCAAATATCTGTTATTTAAAATGATTCCGAGAAATGCCTGAATACAAAGTAACAAAAAAACCAGGAAATTGGAAATTTGGACATTAATTCTGAATTATATTCCCTTTTTTTATTTTGTTGGAAAAGCTTCCTCGATGACCAGCTCATTCTCTTGGTATTCTCAATCTCGATCATCGAAAATTTCATAGAACTTACTCCCTCTATCGATTCTCGTCTATATCTCAATGGCAAAGATCCTTGGACACCATTTTGTATGCACAAATATTAAACTCAATCGCTTGAAATTTGCACAAGCTAGAGCAATGGCGAACTTTTTTTTGTCCAACACTTGATAAAATGTCAGTATATACGAGAATCAATTTTAACTAAAAATATGACGAAGAAGAGCAATAACCGTTTGCTCAAGTCTTGTGAAAACGAAGCTCTACCTGCCCTATATCAGTACAGCTTTCGTCGTTCGACATAATTATAACCTTTTGGTTATCCATTGTTTCAAAGTCAACTATAGCCGGGCTTAATGAGTTCACTCTCTCATAAATTATTTTTCATTCCACAATCATGTATTAAATTTTTTTTGCCAAAACTTTGAAATTCTTTCCGTAAAATAATGATATTCACATGCACAAATATTTGGATTGTCTTTCCTTTCCACCTTGTCCTGGTTCCCTCAACCAAAAAAACAAAATCAAAAAACCCTGCGCATCTGGAATAAATCAGAATCCTCAACTTCCTGATTGCCATATCTTTTTGTTGGTTAATCGGATAATTGATGGTTTGCAACATGCAATTATACGGGGACTGGCGATTATAAACGAGTTGTATTTTAATAAATTTTCAAGCATTGAAGAAAAGCTTAACGGTTTCTCTCTCTATCTTCCGTAAACAAGTTTTATTGCCTCGTTGACTTTATCACACCGCGGCTCGGTTTGGGAGAATCTTGGATCCTGTTTTTCCAAGGAAAACGACCGAATATAAAGGCTCACCGAGTCCCCTTTAACTTCCTTCAATATAGTTAGTGTGACGATTCTCGGGTCGCCCTGGCAACGAGCCCGCGATAGAGGCGCGTGTCGCGAGAAGTCGAGAGTCGTACTCGTTATATATATGTATAAAGAAAAATGCGGTAGGGTATTCGATAAGTGACTATGTATATATATATATATATATATATATATATATATATATATATAATTCCTTTCTTCAGAGTTTTACGTGATGCTGATCCCTTTGGTTGCAATCCTGGCTTGTAATTTTCCAGTTAAGCGCCAGCATCGAATATCAGCAGGTCGTTCAGTTTCATCGAAAACTTGGAATCCTTTGGTCCACACAAAGTAAAGAATGAGGGATGGTAAAAATTGAGAAAGGACGAAAGATGGAAGAGGACGAACGAGAAACGATGTGCGAGCGCTGGTGGATCTGAAGATTCCGGGGGATTCTGATGGCAAGTGGTGGTGGTGGTAAAGGCGAAGCGGTGTGAGTTCCCGAGGGAAGATAACTCCGTGGGAGGCTGGATAGAAAATCTCAAACTTGGAACCGGCAATTCAGATCGTCGCTGGAACGATGTGCTGTCGACATGCCAGGTAAACGCCGAGGGAGAAATAAGAGGAGATTTCACGAGGTGTTGGGAATGAGCAGTCAAGAGATTCGCGAATAAAATTTTCAAATTGTATTCACCTATATTGAATCATACGAAAAGCCTAGAAAATTTTAACTGCGCGTGAGGAAAATTTTTGTAGCAAGATATATAATTATAGCCGCGGAAGATAGGTGAGATCACTCGAAGAGTGGGAATTTTGAAGAGAGGATTTTATTTTTCATAGATTTCGTATTGGTTTTTGTTCTGAAATAACTGGAAATTGAAATGGTCCGGACGATAAAAGAGATCCTATTTTTACGTTGGTTCTTCGAGTCGTATACCAAAAAGTCGAGTCCATCTGAGCAGAGAAAGTATCGCCAAATTATCTTCAGCACGGAGGAAAAAATAAAGCAACAGGAGGGCAACAGAAAGAAAAACGTTTTTCCGTCTCTTCTCCCATCGTGGTTTCCTCTCAAAGAGGCAATTTAGCGTTTTCACCGCGGTCGGAGGGAAAATTGTCGAACTACCGGGGCCAATCAACAGCGTTTCATGGAAAGACGCTCTCGCGTCGAGTCGCGATGTGACAAAGTAGTTGGGAAAATTCTTTTTCCACGGTTATTTCCTTGACGACACGGCAAAGACGAGAATCATGACGCCAAACGACTATATGTGTGTCTCCTATACTTTTTGGGAGTAATGAGAGGCTGAGTTGGGACAACGGGAGCAAAATGAAATATTGGTAACAAATTTCAAGCAATATATCTCCCCGACTCGTTCGATCGGGTCGATAAGTATCAGAGAGCAAGATTATTTCAAATTTCAACGGATATTAATATGCCGAATCGTTGGATTTCCGATCGAACAACGATTAGTCAAGCTGAACTTTCGACAAATTAATATCGTTTCCTTATCCTTCATTTGATAAAAATTAAGTTTCTTATGGAAAATTATTATTCATACGTGTCTTTATAATTATCGGGTCTGTTAGCTTCAATAAATATACAACTTGAGCATGTTTAACATTTATTTTGAAATTTATAAAAAAATCTGTTCCCGCTATTGTTCCACGAGCTGTCTACACTTTAAAAAATATCCTGAAATTTAAGATACAAAAAATTATGAAACTTACAAACCCTGGTAATGAAAGTGAAATTAATACGTAAAAACTTGAAATTTTATATGTAGCTGGCAGAATAAAAAAAAAGTACTGAATTTTCAATAACTATCACTCTATAATATGTTTGTGTTAATTTTGTATAACTATCTTGAAATATCATAGACTATTTTGAAAATTCAAAGATTATCTTGGAAATTCAAAGACCATCTTGCGAATTCACAGACTGTCTTGAAAATTCAAAGACTGTCCTGAAAATTCAAAGACTATCTTAAAAATTCAAAGTCTATATCTTGAAAATTCATAGACTATATTGAAAATTCATAGACTATCTTGAAAATTCAAAAACCATCTTGGAAATTCAAAGACTATCTTGCGAATTCATAGACTATCTTTAATATTCGGAATGTCTCGAAAATTCAAAGGCTATTTTGAAAATTCAAATAATATCTTAAAAATTCAAAGACTATCTTGAAAATTCATAGACTATCTTTAAAATTCAAAGACTATATTGAAAAGCCAAAACAAATTGTGAGTTCTTTGACTTTTAAGTGACTGTGTTTGAAATTTCATGACCGTAAAAGGTTATACTATAAATAAAGGGTGAAAGACGGGACCGCCACCATCCCTTGAGTAGCTCCCAACATACAACTGATCAAGTGTTCTCTGGCGAGTCAAATACATGATATTAATTACGAAAGTTCATAAGCAGTTGATAGCGTGATGGGTATTACAGCGTGATGGGTTGATAGCGTATTAGGAAGATAGATAAGATAGGTAGGTAGATCGCAGGTTCGAGTCCCCGCCGAGGAGAATAAAATCCTATCGAGTAATCCGTGCAGGATTTTTTTTTTTCAGTATAACCCTTCTATGACCCTTCTATGACAACGAGCAAATATGCGCATGGAACAATTTTGCAAGAGATATATTTAATATAGTAGCGTATAATAATTTTCAAATTGAAAATATTATTTGTAAAATTTAATGTATTGTTTGAATATTAAATTTAATAATGTTTTTGAATTTTTCAAAAGTACGTATATTAATATTCAATCATTTGAATAGTTAAATTTTAAAATACAAAAAGTACATGTTAATTGCTTCACACACTTTTTTATTAAGTTTCAAACAGAAATTTTTAACAGTGTAGGTTATTATTCGATATTCAGTCTACCATGTAAACGACCATGAAATCGATTTAAAAAAACTATGCATTGACAAAAATTAATTTCATATTATAATTATTTCATGAAAATCTATTTTTATTTTAATTTGAGTACCTTTCAAAGATTGCTGCGCATTTACAAAAGTCTCTCCCATCTAACGATGATTATTTTCATGTATATTATTAATTTCGCAATGCAGAATCGCATGTTTGGGAAAAGCACTTTTAATTTACCGACGAGACCACAGTGAATAGATCGTTTTACGAAAATGATTATTATTTTCCTCTTCAATCTCCGCTAATGCTACTTGGACAGACATACACCTCCATATACACCGAGATTGAAGCTTGTGCTCGAGAATCTGGCGATTCTCCAACTGCCCCACGGCATCACGTATTACGTACCTCTCTATACCGAAAACTCTCGATAGAAAAGCTCACGATACGCTCTCAACATGTAACGTACGGATTCTCAGTGCGGGTACACCACTATACATGTATATTCTTACGCAACAAAATACTTTGTTCTCGAGGACTTTTTTGAATCGGGCAATATTTTACCAGCCCAAAATAGTGAATAGAAAAAAAGAAAATTCGGAAATTTTGGTTGTAAAAGGCAAAGTGATGCCTGCATATTTGCCCGGGGGGGGGTAAGAGATCGAAAAAATATTTTTTGTTTGTACGTCCTCGGGAAGCCCTCACTGATATAAGAGAGTTTATTTATCGTTAGAATGCGATATAGGTTTAGAAAAAAACCTTTCGCATAATAATAGTGTCATCGAAGTTCAATCGTGACTATTGCGAATAATAATGACAGGAACTGACCTACTTTTGTGCGTGTAAAGTTACCAATAAAATTTAATCGTAACTACAATCAATTATAAGCAAGAACACAGTTATAAGTTACATTGCTCTCCGAGAGATAGTAATTTATTCATAAACAGACAAGTATTCATATTTACTCATGAATAATACATTCATAATTGATGTTCAAGAATTAAGGCTAAAGTTTAATTGTTAATATTGCTCCATCAATAGTTGTTTTTTTTTTTTTTTTTTTTTTTTTTTTTTTTCGTGAGAGAATAATTCAACACTTACTCCACCATGTCTATCCAACGATTGTTCAATAATAAATCATTTCTATTCTCACATCGGTGAGGGAAGTATTACAGTAGTACACGAAAATTATAAAGCGTGAGTTTAATATAATATATATAAGCATACGATGATGCCGGAGAGATTCTCCCCGCAGTGCGTGTGCGCGTACTCTTTTGAGTGGCACTTAAAATTTATTCCAGTCAAAAAAAAAAATTATCTCCTCGTAAGGGGTCTACTCGGGCACTCTGAGAAATGGAAGACGCATATGCTCTCTGGCGAAATGATCCAGCAAAGTTATTTTGTGCCCGTTTCGTTTTTTTTTTTTTTTTTTTTTTTTTTTTTTTTTTTACGTGTACACAAGGTCGCCTTTATACGAAAGTGATGTCGAGATATTCTTTCGCTAATCACAGAAGAATTTTAAACGCAATCGATTCGGCATTGAAGCAATGACAAATGATTAATCAATCGAAATGATCCGCGCATTCAAGTTGATTTTAAATGCAATTCGAATTCTAAATAAAGAAAAAGGGGACTTTTTTCTATGTGATTTTGTGACAAATGTGCTCGCGACTAAAAGGAGTTTGAGGGAAAAAAACCGATGGTTCACCAGATGGTTGGAACGAATGTGCACTCGGAGGACTTAATCAATTCGAATAATCACGATCTCTCGTGCGTACTCAATTATTTCGTTAGACGTTGAAACAACGAGAATCTATAAATATCACTCAAATTATCCGAAAGAGAGAAAGTCTGCGGCAGGGAGCAGTGTTTTAGCGGCCATTTTGGAAAAATAAACGACGTATAGAACCAGATGACTGGCTGGCAATCCGGCGAGGAAACTCGTCGTCGGAGTGACAGCCGTTGCTACCGATTGTTATTCAATTTACATTAACATTTCGGTTTTCGTTTCGATAGTATACATGGTCGTTGAACGCTTTTCGACTCTTCTCTATCCTTCTCTCTCTCTCTCTCTCTCTCTCTCTCTCTCTCTCTCTCTCTCTCTCTCTCTCTCTCTCTCTCTCGCCCTCTTAGTCTCTCGGCGGGATCTTTCATTCGTATATTTTATCGCCAATAGAGTCTTCTGAGCCTGTTGTGTCATTCCCCCAGCAATCGTGTTGTACCAGCCAAAGTATATTCAACGAAAAAAAAAAAAAATTAAGTCAACCAATATGTTCGTGGGTGGCACTAATGAACATCGATTGATTTGCTAATCATTATTCAATTCTTCCTGCTAATAATTGCGAGTATCGATGCAAACTTGATTGAATTATTGCGGTTGCATTGACATCGCGTAGAGGCGATTTACGGAAAAATTAATTTTCAACAGGACGGAGCGATTTTGTAAAAAGAGTTTTTAAAAGCAAAAATGTATTCGGTTCTGTAAAGCTTGTGAAAAGAAAGCTAATTTTTTAATTTAAAAGAATTCTCCGTGAATGTGAAGAACAATTTGTTATAAAAATCATGTAAATATTTCAAGCCAAAATCGGCGCGTGTGATCCATCTTTAATCAACTGAATTCACTCGAGGTAAGCGATCTTGTTTATCGACCGAGAATGAGAAGAAGGCTCCCAAAGCACCCCCTTGAACCTTTCCCTTCTAACCCATTGCCGACAAGTTACCGTCGCGATTTTTACCCATCGAATCTACTGTAACAACTGCAGTGCTACGACAGCAGAGAGAGAGAAAACACAAAACAGGGTATCAATCGGTAAGGCTGCTAACATCTGCCGGTCGGTTCTTTCGGTAAGCAATCTTCTGGATATTCCCGAAAGATGCCAGGAACAACGATTCTTCGGGACATTAATTTTCTCTCGCCGAAACGAATCGTAATGGCCCATAAATCCCCGTTGATTTTTGTTCCCAACCGACCGACAGTTTTTTTTTTTTTTCATCATTTTTGCTCAAGCCTAGTGTGTATAATCGAATAATTACCTTTGCCGACTCGTAATTAGGCCACCACTGAGAATCTTTTCTTCAATCCTCTTTCATTAAACCGTAAAACAAAAACAAAAAAAAAAACGGAATAACATTCCGTTTTAGATAAATGACGAACATTGAATTTCCTAACCATTCTTCGGTATTATAACAATTCAGCATGGATAATGCAAAAAAATTTTGTCCTCATGACGAAACCGTGGTATTTGAACAGGTGAAAATTCGTGGACAAATTTCGGGGCTCATATATAGTGGATCGAGAGGAGGTGACTATATGACGGGGTAAAAGGCTTATCTGATCGATCATTCAACACCTCGGGATCGTGTCTAACGCCTCCCATACCGCGGCCCTGTCACTCAAAACTCCAGTGTCGGCGAAAATTTTAAAGAAAAAGGCCGCGTCGTCCTAATCGCGCGGGTCTCCCTTTTGTTTGAGGGCAAAGAAAGATGAGAAGATTATAGGCATATATCTTGCGAAAGATTTCGTATAAGCGTCCGAGCTGGGTGCCGGTGGAAGTTTTTCCTGAGTTGTGAAAAGAAGGTCAGGTCGATCCTCCCAGATATAGCCGTTAGATTGTACAGCGCTATATCGATCATCCACAGTTCTGTATCTTCCGATCCGAGATCAGTTTGGGTCGAATTGAGTGGTGAGAAAATTGGTGGGGGTCAGGATCTGGTAATTATTTCATTAAGAAGAACTTTGGGGCTATCAGCTTGCCGAGATCTGGTCAAATTTAATGAAACGTTCGGGGACTGGCCTCCGGGTAGTACGATGCGCCAGTAGGGCCAATTAGAAAGGAGCATTTCCTTGATGGGAGTCAAGGAACGCAAAGACATTTTTTTTTTTCAGGGATCATCCTACGGGTATATAGTCTGGTGCAATGTTCTTCGTAGATCAGAAATCTTGACCATGCCGACAACCGATTTATCGAATCTCATCCGCACAAGCTAATCTCAATTACCCTTTAGGAAGTCCACGCATTACGATATTTTTAGTTGAGGATTGTTTCTTCGTGTCAAGGGCTCTATTGCTAAATCATTTTGCCCCTGAATGCTCACCCAAAGGTTTTGGCTAATCGTTGGCCAAATGCCAGAAAGCTCCTTTCTCGCATCGCATCACTTATCGCCTTTTGTGACCTGGCACCTTGAACAAAAGATTAGAACTCTGGGATCAGCTCGCAGAGACGTCCTTCTAAAAGAGAGAGAACGCTAATTTTCCTAATAGATTAAGTAACCAATGTATGGATGACCGCGTGCGCGTGTGTGTCCGTGTATGTCGCGCGCACTTTAGGCTACGGGGGCCACACTTTGGGGCCCATTCTCGCCGCGATTGCTTACATTGCCGCTTTTGCTCGTGGCATGCGAGGGGATCGCGCGCCATTGTTTCACAAACAAAAGAGCGCGCGAGGCGGCCGAGATCAGCCGCGCGGGCGCGAGTCATGGCGGCGGCTTTCTTTGAACGCCCCTCGGCCAATCGGTGAACGGCTTTAGAGCGATCGGTACGAAAGAAATCCGTGGCCTGGCCGCGAGACGACTGCCCGTGATTGAGATTTTCTGCGGGCACCCCGAGACGCAAACGCGGCGGCGATACTCGCGAGCCAAACGTCGCGCTGAATCTGCACTCTTTATCTCGTGCGCTGTTTCCTATGCCTGACTCTTTGTTTTTTTTTTTTTTTTTGCCACACGATATCTCGACTCGTTCGTCAGCGAATTCCGTCAGAACGGAGAACAATCGATTAGGACTTTTATTTAAATTTAGGGCTTAACTTGCGGCTCTAAAAAACTGATTTAAAAGAAAAAGTTACTCCGGTGATATTTACTAATGCGTAATTAATTACGCGATAAAACAAAAAAAAAAAAAAAGGAACAGTCATTGATTCCACAAAGTGTGACGAACGAGTCAATGACTATACGGGACAATGATAACCTCTCTCGTGTCATTGAGAAAAACGACGCTGAATTAGCTCGGAGCTCGTATCTTTCTTTCTTAATTAAAAATCCTCTCAATCGATTACCGGAAGAATTAATAACACGCAAGTTTGATCGGCAGGGGAGCGATGATGGCCAGTCTTTGGATCACGCCCTCTCCGGTGGCCCTGGCAAGATATTACCTGAGTTATACCAAAGTATATCCTCGACTGGTTTCACCGTTTTCTTTTCGCTTCTATTTTTTTTTTTTTTTTTTTTTTTACATTCGTTCTCACTTCATCTCATGTTCCTCCAGGCTGTTGCCAGAAGGAAACATGGCGGCGGGTCGATGAAAAAGAGACACACCACACGTATATATGTATATATATATATATATATAGAGCGAGACAGAGCTTCGTATTCCAGGGATCATGATTAATCAATTAGCGATCCGAGGTAGCCTCGAAAGAATCGACGTTGGGCTCCGATGCGAGGGGGAAAAAAAAAAAGTTCAGCCAAAGGAGCCGCCGTATTCGTGACGATGCCAGAACGACGATATAGCTTTTCTCTCCCTATATCCTTCGGATTATCAAACGTTTCTTCAAAATACGAGATAAAAAAAAAAACATCTTATGGTTTGCATTCTCGTTCAGTGCTCGCCCATATCGATTGTTTGCTCTCGATCAATCGGACAACGAGAGGTTTCGTTAAATGCAGACCGTTAAATTATATAATACTCATGCAACAATACTCAACGATTCTTCAGTCTATATACCCTTAAGTCGGATGGAAATCGATACGGAAAAATAATAAAACGAGACTCCCATAATCAACGTTGATCATATTATTTCTATTGCTGCGTTCGTGTGGATTGGCTCGATTGATTTTTCAAATTATAAGCGAACGAATCGAAAAAAAAATTCCGCAAGTTATCGTATTTAACGTATGCGTCTCCGTGTCGCAGTAGGCAGAAGGAAAATAGCCGTTTTTGTTCTCGAAATATATTCTTCACCGAGCAACTGTACGCATTTGTGACCGCGTTTGTTGAGCGAGGGAAATGTTTTTATGGACAGAGCAGAAAACGAAATTCGAGTCTTCGCCCATGCTACGGAAAATATATATTTAATTGCTTCGACACAATTGATGTCGCATAAAAGTCGAAAAAATGTAATTGATCGAATGATTAAATGAATTCTTGCGAAACAATTGACCATTCAAAGTAATTCCATGCGGTTCAATGATTCTCCAGTTGCTGTATATTATTCCGAGACACCTAAATAAACGAGGCGTGTCACGAAAAAATAAATTGAGTCCTTTCGAGGAGTCGTATCATTCATCGAATGAGCTCATCGTTGGGCATCATTGGAAAAAAAAAGTCGATCAAAGTCTTTGTCTCGACTGATGTGTGGCTTCGATGGTTTTAAAAGACGCTTCGCGGAAAGGTGTGAGGCCATATCGCGGACGAGTATTACGATGTATAAAAAAGAACATTTATATTACCGGTATTTCAGAGAACGATAGACCTCACTCAGTCTTGAGTCCCGGAATTTTCATATACAATTCAAAATTCCCATTTCTGAGCAAGACTCAGATACCAAAATATTTGTTCGATGATGAATTTATCTTTTTTTTAACGGCTTTATCAACCACGCTCCTGGCTAATCGTCGTCAAATGAAACTTTCGTTGACAATGATCACTGAATTTATAGAATTAAATTGGAACTTTTGTGCAAATCGGTGTCCGCACGTATTTGAGCGTTAAGCTTATGACAAATAGAGAGAGAGAGAGAAGCGCAAACAGTATGAAATGCCAAAATCATCGAGTCAAATTATAAGAGTCTTAAATTTCGTTATCGTAAAATCATTAGTTTTCCGAAATTATTGCTGTTCGCTTCGTCTTTTGTTTGGCTAATCAAGATGGCGTCTTTGTGGAGACACTGAGCGAGAAGGTTAGAAATTGCTCGATCGTGTATAAGATGCGTCGTCGGCTTCGCGTCTCGGACCAAGGTAACAAAAGCCTTTTAAAAAACGGGGTAATTAAACCAAAGGATGCCGACAACGGCGCGTAATAAAAGCGGCAAAGTTTCACCGGGAGGGTTGCGCATTACGGGATGATATAGTAATAAAATAAAAAGCTTTCGAAGATTATCGTGTACACGGCTTTGGAGAAGAAGAGAGCGAGATAAGAGCGACAGCAAAATTCAACCTGATCCCCTCCCCTCCTTTCCTTTCTCCAACGTGTGGCTTGGAGAATTGCTCGACAAGATTCTTTCGTTACGCCGACATTTTTGTTTCACGACGATATATGAACAGTTATATACATTGAATAGAAATTTACAGTATCAAAATACGATCGTTGGTTAACGAACACTTTACTTTAATTACCGTCACTTATATAGGCTCAATTTTTAGGTAGTTTGCGGATCGAGACGGGGATATAGATATTCGAAATGATCCGTAAAAATCGTAATGTATATCCATGTGGAACTTTCCACGTCACTTCGATCACTCAAGAAATGGGCTAGAGTGCCAAAATTTTCCGTACATATCCAGGGAGGACACGTACGACTATACAATACTTCTTGACGAGTGAAGACGTGGCAGAAAGTTATCGCTTAAACTACAGGCATTTTTTAATTATTCCTTTAAACCTAAAATATGTCATACTTTTGTCTGAGCAAAGGTCAATCAAGACCTGAATCATGTTTCATTTTTATAACCATTGGGTGAAACAAGAATTTTCCGAAAGTTTATAAAATTATAGAAACGATTCGATTAATGGTAACATCAATTGATCGATCTCATTATGAAAAAATTATTGTCCTTCGGATTGCTCAAATAAGTTTACATATTTTTAGTGTTTCTCATCACAAAATAATTCAAAATTAATTAATCAATCAAAAATAATAAAAAAAAATTCTCGTATCAAAATTCCTACGCGAAAAAACACCATTTCCGAGATATTTTTGTTGAAATATAAAATGGGGGAAAAAAAAAAATACGGATAGTTCAGCCTATAAATTTCTGCAGGCTTTGGCGATACCCGGCAAAAATGTTGTATTCGTGATGCGTATAGACACATTTTAAGGTAGTCATTTTTAGAGTGATCGAAATGGCGTGGAATGTTTTTATACGCATATACGATCGATATTATTGAGTCTATAAGGCTGACTAGGGATTTACAATCGCCATTTTTATATCAATATGATCTCCAGCTAGGACTGCGTGCATCAGTATTCTTAAAAATGATTATTAGAGCGCCGCTCTATACTCAATATTCCATAAACTAAGCAATGTGACGGAAGTGGAAAAAAAAATGTAATCATCGCCTAAGCATATTGGCTATACAATCGATGACGATATAACTGATATTTAAGAAGAAGAAAAAAAAACAATTTACCAATTATCGTCGTAGCTGACAAGGAAGTATAATCGATATAGTTCGTGAAAGTCGAATGGAAAACGAGAATGTATAATGATCGTAAAGTTACGATGTAAAATTAGCTGTGTGTTAGAGAATTGGCGTAACACGCGTTGATGATGCTTTGGCTAGCTATTATAATGGACAGCAAGCTCGCGAGAGACTTCTCTATACCAACTGCCGGATGAGTCGGCAGCTCTGCTGAAGATACGGCGGATTACGCGCGGTTAATGTTGTCCGTTTTTTTTTTTTTTATGTATTTTATTTTCGTCATCATCGACTTCTTCTTCTTCTTCACTCTTTTACCTCGTAAGGATGGATTCGAATTATTGGGTGATCGATGGAGTGTTACGGCGGTGTGCATGTGTCCGTGTGCGAGACTATATATATATATATATATGTGTGTGTGTGTGTATATTTTATCGTCGTCTTCGACGAGAGAGGGTTCAACGTTCGCGGGAGAAGCGACATCAAAACGTGTCTCTTGCGATCGCTCTCTCGTGGGCTCATTGGCGAGCGCTGAAAAGCATCGAGACGGCAATTAAACCGTCGAGCCTCTCACTCGAAACGACCAACATTTTATAAGTCATTAGGGAAATTACCATTTTTATTCTCGTGTATCTTTTTCGTGTTTTATTTTTTTTTTTTTTCCTCCCGAACTAAGGAAAGGTTGTCCGTGTGCCATATCATATCGCGCTGCGCTAACGAGTCACGTAAACATCGAGGATTGCTCACTACCGTTTTTTTTTTTTACTTTTTATTTTTTATTTTTATTAATCATTTTGCATCCACGAAAGTAACATCGCGCTAGAATAAATGAGAATTATTACCTAGAATGCCAGATAGATGACCTACGATATAATTATTGCTGGACATGCAATAACCACTTGCAATGCTCGCTATAATCGGCGGATTGGATTTTTCAGTAAATGGCTAATCGATCCTTGAACGTTAAGCGATATACTTGAAGAAAATATGTTGGTCGAGTACACAGCTTCGAGGACGGTGCGGGGTACGAATAACGTGGCGTTTTGGAGTTTGCAACGAGACCAATTAATATCTCTGATCAATTTGGGGTCACACTGAAAAAAATGGTTCGGGATTTACAATAATACTGTTATTGTTGGCCAGTTATAGGTATACTGGTGAAAAAATATTGCCCACACAGAAAATGCAGTAGCCCTTTTAGAAAATCCCGATTGCCGTAAAGTTCATACAAATATGACTAGTGAAGTATTTCTAATTCAACAATAATATCGCTGGTGAAGGCAAAGCAGTTTTGTCTACGGCGCCTATACTGCGCCTTTGTGGACGACACTCAATCGTCTGGCTAGCTTAGTCATTATAAATAGCTGGAAATTTATCGTTTTTGTAAATCAGCCATACTAACATAGCTCGCGAAACTACACTGTATTGTTCAATCAGCTGTAGTAGCTGATTTTTACATGCCTAGCTATTTCAACCATATAGTATGGCTGCGACAATAACGTTGTGACACATAGCTATACTAATATGGCTCGCGGAACTATACTACGTTTTTGGAACACCTACAGTAATCTGTTAACTCTGCCTCGCGCGAAAACGAGACCTCGCTACGCAAAATTTGATAATGAACGAGTTTGTGAAGAAGAAACTGAACGAACGGAATCTTGATGAGCTTATACCAGCATTTGAAGGTAAGTCTGTTCTTACTTATCTACGGAATATGTAAAAAAGGACTATTTTTCCTGTTATATAAACGCCAATCGTATAACAAGCGAATTTTTGTAGGTTAGGTCAACTGTCATTTTCCTGCAAGGAGAGTATCATATGTCTCCGGGCCATGGATTCTCTCAAACTTCCAGGTGTGTTTCATTAGCTCTAAAAATCAAGTCTCTTTTGCAAAATATTTATGTATGAATATCATTATCGATAACAGATGATTAAAATAAATATTCATGATTATGAAACATATCGGCTGAATTTTTACTGTGACCCGAATATCCCCTACTATATATACTTACCTATACGAGTATAGGTAGGTACAATATCCTGTAATTTATCTATGTAAAATGAATTTATAATTCAGCCATATTCTTTTGGTAGTATAGCTGGTACGTCTACCTCGTATGCTAGCGTTTATAAAACAGCTCTACTAGTATTGTTGGTATACAAATAATTCTGCCTACACTGACAAAACTGCTATCCACGAAACAACATTGTATATGCTTGCTTCGGCTATACTAGTATGGCTGGTGTTCGTCTACCTCGTATGCTAGCGTTTATAAGACAGCTATATGTATGGTTGGCATACGCATAACTCGTGATGGTGAACTCAACCATACTATGGTATTGCTGAAATAGAGATACTTGTCAGATTCGCGGAGCTATTGGGTATATGTCTGTCATGACATAGTGGTATGCTTACGCCAACGATATTGTGTCAGTCATATTTGTATGGCTTTATTACCTAGATGGTATGGCAGTAGCGTATTTTCCCATATAATATGGCTGAAGCAATAATAATTATGGCTCGAATCGGGAAACTTTTTTTTCAGTGCAGATCATGGGATGAGAATACACGCTGAGTCGAATGCCAATTTTTTTCAGAATTTTTCGATGTAATTCTTTCGTATCGAACGACCAGTTTGACGATAACCGATAGGAGAAATTTTGTCACTTGCTCATCATTCATCTCTGAAGTGTTAACCATTTTAATGTCATAAACATGAGTTTAAAAAATGGTTAATCGAATACACAAGTGGAAGAAATTCCTCCAAGATCACGATAGACACACACACACACATATATGTGGGAGAAATTTTTTTTTTCACGAAATCCGTCCCTGGCTGCTATTAGAGCGCGCCGGTAGTGTTTTGAAGCTTAATAGAGGTTCTTGTATGGGCCTCATCCCCATCAAAGGTATAACATCCTTCTCGCGCGGCTATCCTCGTTCAATCGCTCAACCTCTTTCTCTTTCGCTCTCTTTCGTCCTCTCATAGTAATATACGTATAGCTCATCCCTATCCTCCTCACACTTCTCAAAGTCTTTTCTTCTCTCGCTTCTGTAACATTACGACACTACGCTATATATAGCGCATCGACGAGAAAGACACTCATCTCGTCCCTTTCCGATGCTTCGCCGTTTGGGCATTTATGCCCAGAGCTCATCTCGACGACCAGGCCACACGTTCAAGCCTCTGATTGAAGTGAGACAATACGATGAAGGCGGACAAGATGAAGAGGGAAAGAAGACCGGCGAGAAACGGGAGACGAAACGAGAGAATACGATGAGATCGTGAGAGGGGAAACCGCGACGGCTGCCGAACGTTATTCCCCTCGCTGCTATAGCCGGCAAAGGTGTTGCCTTGATCTATCGATTTCTTCTCGCGCCACTTCTGTCTCACTTGCACTTTTTCGATCTCTTTCTCTCTACCTTGAGATCTCTTTCTCGCGTCTCTCGGGTGAAGTAGCTGATTGAGACGGATCTGTGGATCCGGTACATTGCCCAAATGCCGCGGAGCCAATTTCTCACTCGCTCTCTCTCTCTCTCTCCCTCTCTCGCTTTCTTCATCTTTTTCTTCTAACCCTGTTTATGCATTTTTTCCGGCAGCTCTCTCTCTCTCTGGGTTATTTCATCTTCACGCGCAGTATGTTATATTTTTCGAGAAAAAAAAAACATCACTAAACGGCCACTCGTTTGGTAAGAGAGAAAAGAAAGAGACGGAGAGATAAATATCAAGGCGAACGATCGCGTGAATGGAATTAATTAATAACGAGATATGTGCGCAGAAGATAGCAAAAGTATATATCTTTCAAGCCATTAATAAGTAGCAGTGCGATAGGCTAACGAGATTCTTTTTCATTTTCGCCAGATGCAAAGTGCTTTATCGCGCGTTCATTGCCAATTATTATAAAACGACGGGATATAACAGCTATATATATACATTACATATATACATATGGTGCCGTATAAGTAATAAAATAGCTTGTCGATGGCTTGGAGGAACGATAACGGAGTAAAAGGCCACGAAATTCTTGCTGATTATTGCTCAAGATCAATTCGTCACGGTCAATGAGTCGTCGTTCTATATTCCCTCGACTGATCACGCGGGGAAGGGCGAGGGGGACGATCCGCAAAATGATCGAAATACGTGTAATCAGTAAAGCGTGGCTATGCTGCGGCTTGCGGTGTCATTATTGTTCTGTGGCCGCTTTCATCGATTCATCGCTTTCATCGATTAGAATAATCACAATAAAATAGCGATGACGAAAAGAATATATAACTGAAAAAAATGCACGCTCCGTCGAAAGAGTGAAAAGAAATGCACCAACAAAGTTAGCACATATTGCTTCCTCGATCCTTTTCGTCAACGTTAATTTGACTTCGATATGATCGATCAATTGGAATTTGACTGCTTTCTTAAAGTATGTTTTGCAGTAATTTATTCGCTTGTAATCGTGTAATTATCTAAAGGTCGCGCACACACTTACGAAATAAAACACTCAGAAGCCAAGTGCGAGTCGCATAACGAACGTAATACAACATTAAGGCAGTCCTCGTGCTACAATAGTGCGAGAAAGTTTATTTGCCACATGATAAAATATACACGGCCCTATAGTGGTCATGTGCAGCGAACTTTTGATTGAGTCTGTACAGAAATGGCTGTTACACATGGAACCGTGCTATATTCAGATACATTCACACCATAGAATATGCAGCTTACGCGTCGAATTTTCATTCATATTGAATTCTCTTTGTGATCGTCGTTCGTAAACGAAACGGTTAATAATTTTGTTATTTTTTCCAAACATGTGAATAATAGTCTTCTCCCGTCTACAATTTTTTTTTAATCCAAATCTGGTTACGCGTTTAGTTGTAATATTTTAAAAAACCGTGCTAGTATCAGGGTACATCAATGCTTGCTATATGCTCTACACACGTATAATGATTGCTAACTTTGACATTAAATATCTTGAGTTGGGAGCGATCGATCTGCTTCAAATTTCACGAGAAGTTGGGTACTAGAGCATGCTCTTCGTCCACCATTATTTTTTAACAAATTCTCATTATAAACGCATTTGCACGAGGCTACCTTAAAATCAAATGTTGGATTGATGAACGAAAATGTCTGAATGTAGCAATTGCCATTTAACGCACTTGCGCATTTACTTTTTTTAGTCAATTGTTCCGTACCATGGACATTTAACCTTTTCGCTCCGGGACTGGTCCATATATGGACCAGCACTCCGAGTGGTGACTTTTGTCATAAGAAGTTCATTCATTTAAGTCATGAAATTCAGCTAAAATTCGAGGTCAATTTTAAAGGAAAAATCCCCGGAGCGAAAAGGTTAACTTCATGTCCTATAATAACATCTTCGCAAGAATTTTAAATCAAATCTGCTGGATTCAGACCGGAAATAACCTTCCTGCAAAGCGAATGGGCTTGAAAAAGTCAATTTGGTTGATCGGCGTAAATCTGTATCTCACGAAAAAATGAAAATAAAACGGCATATTTGCACCGATAAACTGACTCGATCCTCTTAAGTTGACAGCTGCGTAATATTCGCAGCAGGCCTCGAATATTTTTCTCAGCCGACATATTTACATTCGGGGAAACGGTTGCATCTCAGCAGCCAATGCTCCCGGATGTCTTCCGCGGGGTTTCCGCCAGGGGCAACTGCGGATAAGTACGGTGTAAGTTGCATGTCCAATCTGCTATGTTGCTGAGAACGCTCGAGGACCGCGGCATTTCGGTGTCGGCGGTCTCGGAACATTATTTTCGAAAAATGATTGATGAAATATAGTCACGGATGGACGGAAGGTCGCGTGGGACTCTACAACCCGCTGTCCAATTAATAGTGTTGCAGTTAAGAGAGGATGCTTGGGGGCATATAAGCAAAAGTCAAGAGCGACAAGTTAGCATAGCAAAAGCTCGAGAATCCGCGCAAAATACCACGAAAGAGCGCACATACGAAGACGACGTCGACGTCGAGCGCGGCCTGGCTTTGAGGTGGAGAGCGCCGTTTTGCGACGCTTCGCGGCGCGTATCGAGGCCGACAGACGACGACAACGCGCGAGACGCAAAACTATACACGCTTTGGGCCCCGTGAACTCTCCTACTTGATCCTTTTACTCCTTGTTCGTTTTCTCCAATTTCTCCCTTTTCTCGTCATCTCTGTCTCCGTTTCTCTCTCTCTCTTTCTCTCTCATAAGCACTTTAACCCGAGTATGCCTCTCTCACTCTCTTTTTATCATCGTGCATGCGCATTGACGAGGGGACTCACTCATCATGGTTAATCCCGTCGAAATACAAACCCCCGGAGTTAAAGAGATCGGTAAACGAAAGACACGTGGGAAAGCGTTGCTGTCTCTCTCCCGCCATAATTCTCGTTCATTGCGAGAGAAACGAAGCTGCAAAACTTACGCATAGTGGGAGGCTTAATTTTGATGACGAAACGAGACATTGCAGTTTAAAAAATTTAATTTCAGAGCTTAGGTACATCAGGAATAAAGCCCACAGGGGATGCTAAAGTGCAAATAAATGGGACTGAAAACATTTTACGTTAAACTGCACTGCTCCGCTGGGAATGATCTGTGTACCAATTCCGTTGCAGATTTCCTGGCAAGACATTACGATCCAAGCCTTCCAATTGGTTCGAAAAATTTACTCGTCATCATGAGAAATCGTAAATCAACGATTCGAGGTATCCACATTCAGGTTGTCTACTCAAGTATAGTAGGCGAGAGTTTTATCGTAAAAAAAAGTATGGGTTTGATATTATCAAGTCAAGTGCGTGCATCGACTGTTTGGATAAAGGTAGACGGAAGGATTGAATTGATAAGATCGCGGAGGCTTAAAATGTCATACCCATCACCAAGATACAAGTTCACCGATTCGTTTGAGAACCGGACTGCAAGGATTCGTCTGTATGTTTAAGTCTTAGGTATCGTGTATAACCATGTAATGTGGTTCGTTTATAATTTTGCAGGATATATCGTTGTATACATAATCTACCTCGGTGGAAATCCGTAGTGCGAGGCTAATTAGCATGCTTTTCGACCAATCGGCATGATCATGTGATTAACGAAACGTGACAGGGCGACGTGTTCATTGGTATTTGGCAGACCGGTTAGGTATCCAATGTCCGAGCTTGCCGAAACATGGTAACCGATCTTGTCCATATCTTGTTCTCACCGGGCGGTTTTGTTCTCCTTCACTGAAATACCCTTCTATCGACATTCTTTATCCCCCACTTAACCTCCTTGTTGCTGTTCTCTCCATAGAATCGTCAGGGGTCTACAGTCAAGAAGGATGAACTATTTACCCTATCAACTCAAGTATAATCCCGTTTAATCTCGATTTTGTTGCTTGGACAACTTACAATAGGGATCATTAGTGAATGCATAGTTCGGAAAAGGAACCTTATAACCTATATATCACCATGAATATGCTAACGTGCTCCGCAACACGCATATACATGATCACACTGGTGTTCCGCTTTTCTTTCTTTTCCGATCTATCGTCTTCCTCTCTGCTGGTTAATTCTGTCTACACTTTTCCAACGGTCCAACGTGCACGCGCTGACGGTCACTCATTCTATCCTTTACCCTCTTTTACACAGTTCCTTCCTTCCTTTTCCAGCAATCCTCGTGCGCTCTCCTTCGTATAACTCATGAGACGGCTTCTCGCGCTCACCTTTATCGATGCCTTGACTCAACCCTTTCGCACATTTAGGCTCAATTCACAACTGCAACAAGATTCCCGTCTTCGGATAAATGAAGACCCGCATTCTCCAATCGTAGCAATTGGAGAAAAATGGCGATCCAATTGTATTTATAAAGAAAGTGTTAGGCAAGTAATCATTCCTTTTAGAGCTCATTGATATTATTCTTCGTCTTGCGATGGTGAATATACTAAACGATAACGATGAAACTGAAGGATTGGAAAATCGAACGGACACAATAAATTCGATACGTTCCAATCCTTAAAATTTTGTTTCATTGTGGGTGCACCCTTAGATTATCCGGTTCTCTCGTCTCTCTCTTCCTCGAACTCTCATCACGAGCTCTAACTCTTTCGCCTTTCTAACTTCGGGCTCGCGAACGCGGGCGCATGGCACGTATAATTTTCAGAAGTCTCGCCATCTTCGTCTTTCATTCGCACCGCTTCATTCCTGATGGTGCGGCGGCATCGGTGCCTTCTACTCCTTCTTTTCCACCACTACCACGACCATCACCACCACCTCCAGCTCTTTCCTCCTCGTTCCTCTCCGTCTTGTTCTTCTTCTCGTCTTCGCCCGCTTGTGTCTTCCTTGCTCTTTCACACCGATAACAAGTCTTTCTCACTCGCACGGTCGTACGGCGGCGCGGATGAAGGAGAGCGGCACCCTTTGAAGTCCAGTTGGGAGCCAATTACACGAGTCACACAGGGCCGCAGCTCTCGCGCGAGCGCGGCCTCTCGTGCGCGCCCCGCGCACCTCGAAAATATTACGGCGCGCGCGCGCTTATCGATTAAAACCGAGAAATATTATGGGGTCTTCTGGCTCGTTTGCTCTACTATGAATTCGTAGGTACAAAACATGGCTAATGTGAGTCACCTTGAGAAGGAAAATTCGTCGAAATTTCTCGGGTTTTTTTTTCTCCTCCTGGTTCGTCGCGTCAAAAACGTGTGCAACCAGCATTTACGGTGCGCGCGTCTCGCGAAAAAAATATTTCAAGAGTTTCGGACGTACAAGATTACCCGAACCGTGACCTCGTTTTGTACGGAAGATGACCGGCATTGAATTTATACACTTTGCGGATAATCCGGGTCATGTCGAGGGAAAAAAAAGGGCGCAAAAAGATGAGCACGATATGGAGAGGGCTATATGCGAAACAGATTCGAATTAATTAACGTTGCGCCCGCTTGCCCCCTCGCTGTATTATCCTCGTCGCGTCATTGCCACCCGACTAAGCGGAAGTTGATCAACGGCTCGTGGCCTTTCCATCGGTGTACAGGAATCGTCACGATCGAAACGCCGATTCGACACACGACAACACCGAGCTACACGGACTCACGTCGCGGAAGAAGAAAAAGTATAATATCAACGCTCGAGTTGAATTTTCAGATGTTCGAATTGGGTTTTTTTTTTGGATTACATCGTTGCAATTGTAATCGATGTAATCTTTTGGATTACATCGTTGCAATTGTAATCGATGTAATCTTTTGGATTACATCGTTGCAACGATGTAATCTTTGCAAACTGATAACGATGTAATCTTTTGGATTACATCGTTGCAATTGTTCGAGGACACGAACACTATCGAAGGGTCTTTTAAGGAGGTTCTTAACAACAATTGGGCACGGCAAGGGAAACGTTATGGCGCGGCACGGGCAACGTACGGGGCAGGTTGCATTCGGCATTTGTTTCACCAAATACGTTCTCATTTTATTAATTCGCCATTACTCACGCTAAATTCTGTTTACAAGTATATTTCACAATCGGCACGGTGAAAAACTTTCTTCATGGGCAAATTATATCTACGAAGGTCTAATCTATCGTTCAAGCGGTTTTTCGGGGAAATGTTACCGTTTTTTCACTCCTAAAATAATCTCCAATCATAGCTTCGAATACTTCTCCCATAAGAGCCCACGTATAAGCGGCATAATTAATGCTTTTTTTTTCTCCTCAACTACGCGGTCAAAAAATCTGAAATAATTACGGTGCATTCCTATTACCAGCACAAACCTCCTCTCAAATTTTAGAATCATTCTTACCATTTTTCTCTGGGTTAAGAACCTCCTTAAATTAGTTTAGTACTTTTTTCAGTAATTAAATCGATTAACTATCGATCAGGGAACCATTCCTCTGTTATTAATATAGGAGTTACATCGATGGTAATTATACAACCATGAGAGCTAATTCAATATATTTTTCATTACTCCCATGATTGTAACTTTATCAAGAACTACCGAAGAGCCGAAGCCCATGTAGGTTTTGCCGATCGAGCCGTAACGGCCAATGCTCGGACCAATGTTGGCGGGTCGATCATCGATTACCCAATTGTAGGCCAATGCTCGGCTGAATATTGACTAGCCAATCATTAGTTCACCGATACAAGGCCAATGTTCGGCCAAACATAGACTCGCCAAGCATTGGCTTGTCGATACGAGGCCAATGTTCAGCCGAGTATTGACTCGCCAAGCATTGGCTTGTCGATACGAGGCCAATGTTCAGCCGAGTATTGACTCGCCAAGCATTGGCTTGTCGATACGAGGCCAACGTTCGGCTGAGTATCGACTCGCCAATCATTGGTGTTCCGATACAAGGCCAATGTTTGGCCCAGTATTGACTAGCCAATCTTTGGGTGCCGATACGAGGCCAATGTTCAGCCGAGTATCGATTCGCCAATTATTGGTCTGCCGATACGAGGCCGATGCTCGGCCAAGTATTAACTCGCCACTCATTGGCTTGTTGATACGAGGCTAATGCTTGGCCGAGTATAGACTCGCCAATTAATTTTTAAACTATACATGGATCTTGAGAAATGTAATTGTCAACTAAGGTCCACTAACAATAAGTAAATTGGTTACATGAATGTTATAACTTTTCGACACCATCTTGTCCCGTTCACACTTTCCATGTTCCACACATGAATTTTATAATTTCAATGCTCCTAGTTCTTATGAAACCCATTTGTTAACTAACAATTAAATAAATTTTTTCACTGTATATCACCTTTTTACTGAATACCACGTTGTTCTATCCAGCCCGTTGAGACAGTGTTTTTTCATTAGAACTCGTCCACTAATATAATTTAAATACAATAAATTCATAAGGAATCAATGGCGTAGTGGTAGAGTGTCGGTCGTTAGGTAGGTCGTTAGGTAGGTCTCAGGTAAAATCTCAGGTAGGCTCAAAATTAATTTCGACGGAAAAACGTCCGGACTACGAAGCCGGAAACATTCGTAAAAAAAAATAATCTCCAAATCTTTAATTTTTTTTTTAATGATTATTTAAGGATCGAAAGTGCTGAATTCGTTGACTGCGGAGGATCGCGGGTTCAAATCCCGGTCAATGACTTTTTTTTTTTTCAAAATTTACAGGGTTTTCAAAAATAATGGAATAACCATTTTAAATTCGTTCATAGATCATTCCTAATTGCTAATTTATTAATAATAAACTAAATTCTCGAACGAAGCTCATGCGCGATGCTTGGCTGATTCTCAGAAGCCAGTCTAGGGCCAATATTGATCGCCAATATCGAGCCACACTTATCATCCAAGGCTCGGTCGATGATGGGGCCAAGCTTGAGTGCCAATGTTGGCAAGCTCGGCGTCGAGCTTCGGCCAATCATTGGCCACTACTGAGCACCCTACATGGGAGGCTTGCCGTTTTTTTGTTTTGTTTTCAGTCCCTTTCGCGTCATATAATGTCAAATTTCGCGAACACTTATTTCACTCCTCGGGCGAAAAAGCGTTGTTCGGTCGAAAAATACACGTCGCCCTTGTAGGAACTGTAATCTTGATGACGCGTACCGGGAAGCAACGTCGATATCTCGCAAATCGAAGCTCATCGCGTTTTGCGGTAATAAAAACGAGAGCGACGGGTGAGAAAATGATACTCCTTGCGCGCAATTCACGAGAATCCCGCGCGTTTGTAATACCTTCAGCAATGAAGGCAAAGATAGAAGTACCAACGCTCTCGTGTCGAAGGGCATCAACGTGCTCAGTCGGAAACGAAGAGATGGGGAATTGTGAAAGTTTGCGTGGCTGGGCGCAACATAGCGGTATGGGGACAATCAGGAAATTCTCTCATCCTTTAGCGCGGACATATTTTATGAATAGAAAAAACATGGATTCATTTGATTCGAATAAATTATAGCACTATAATCATTCCGCCGATTCTATTTGACTCAAACCACTATAACGGATTCTACGTCGTTCAAGCAATTTTCGTTTGAATCCAGCTGATGCCATTTGACACCCCGCCATATAGCCTACGTCTATCACGATTATAATAAATTCAGTCTGGACCCGATTCTCGTATTTAACGTCTCTCTTATTCGCGGTGGGTGTATGTCTCGATTCTTTTCTGTTGCGATTCCTCGGGGGTCCGGACCACCGTATATCCTCGACCTAGCCATTGTCTCATCGTGAAGAGATTCCTTATAGCATTATATATTCCACACCTCACCGAGCATCACAGTGTACAGGTATATATACACACACCGTACGATATCTTGCACTGCGACATGGAAAAATCAAGTACCCATTTACTCGAACAAAGCGAGGAAAAAGGGCGAGAGCGAGATGGAAAAAGCTTTGAAGGAAGATATATTTCATCTATCATGCCGAAGTGTCGGATCCTGGCACCTCTCGTGATCTTGCACTGTGTGGGCCCTCATCTCCGTATACTCCCTCTGTGGGTCCAGCTCACGGGGCATGAAGGGGAAAAGGAAGGAAGGAAGGAAGGACCACCCACCCAACCTATACTTAGCGAGGTGTCGGCAAATTGAGCTATAGATGCCCTGGGTAATACGACAGGTAAAAGCGAGAGACTGAGCGCGAGAACCAGCGGGATCGTCGATACCATCCAGCGCGAAGGTTATTAGAGGGATGGGGAGTCCCCCCCCTCTGGACTCTCGGACGCTTTGGACTCCCCGGTGGTAAAGCCGATATCCGGAGAGCTCTCTCGATGTTCCAGCCTTCCTTTTCCCTCTTGAACCCGTATATAGGGACTACTAATTTCTCACCACCTGGTCCATTCTCTTACCTCCCGAGCCCGTGCCGGGCCCAATAAGTCGTTCGCTCGATCATTCTATCCACATCGTTTATTTTTCCTTTCGGAGTTTCTCGCATTCTTTATCTCCTCGAGGCTCCGCATCGTGTGATCGTGAAACTTTCCACCTCTATATACCTTTAATGCCCCATTCGAAGAAATTCCTGGTTCGGCATGACGGTAAATTGGAGTGTCGTTTATGCGTGGTCAGAAGCCTATAATTGTCTTTCTTGTTTCTTTCTTATTTCGTGAAAATTTGTCCATATTTCCGTCAGATACCGCACTAGCTTTCCACTCAGCTCTTTCTTCCTCTTCGTCTATCCTTCACCAATATATTTCCGGTAGTCCTGTCCCTTCATTCTTGCCCCTTTCGCATACTGTCATCGGGTCACACTGTCCCGAAGAAAGTGAAAGATCCACCCAACCTTATCCTCTCTGAGAATCTTAATGATCCTCTGCGCCTTCACTCGTTGGCCAATTATACATGGCACTCTTTTTTCTGCGGGTTCAGCTGACCGCGCTAGAGTCGCTAATAATTTGACACAGTCCGATGGCAGTTGGTGAGAAAACCTGCTAGCAAGACCGCCCTTGTGCGCCACTTGAATGAGTCTCACCACCCTCGACAAGTGTTACCTAATTAACCGGGACAAAAGAGACCGGGCAAAAGACGAAGGCAAAGATCTGTCGAGATTGCATATATCAAGGGTTCATCGGAGCTCCGCGACCGGCTATCGATCGATCGCTGATGGTCATGATTTTATCTGCGATATTAACGTGAATCCGGCATCAATCGAATCTTTATAATATCCCATGTATTGATGGAAAAAAAATCGTAGATTCAAATTTTGAACCGTAATTGCCGAGTGGCATGATTTTCCACATGTCTCAGTACTCGTATACGTAACATGGAATTTCCTAGAACTTTTATAGCGATACTAATTCACGAAAGGCTCATCTGATTACATCATCTTTCTCATTACGTTGTTCGGGATCTATCACACGGCATATCTTCGAGCCTTGATTTTTTTTTTTTTTTTTTCGTCCCACTATATATGAAAATCTGCAAAGGCAATAATAACGAAACTAAAGACTCTCGCGTCTCCTGTCTTTTGTTCGCCGCCTGGTCTAGCTGAAAGGCTCTCTCGACACGGCAACTGGGAGGCTGGAATCGGTGAAAAGATTATGCGGCTGCGGTGCTGGGTGCAGATAAGCTCAGCAGCCTCGCCAGACCACAAGACTTTTCCGGGGTATATATAACCGTCTCATCATCGACGTTTGTATGATAATAGCTAAGGTGTGGAGAAATAAGAGATGTCCGCTCGTCGCCACGACGACGAACAAGAAGAAGAAGAAGAAGACGAAGAAGAAGAAGAAGCAGAAGACGAAGAAGAAGAAGAAGAAGACGAAGAAGAAGAAGAAGCAGAAGAAGCACCCATACCATTCAGGATTAAAAAAAAAAAAGAAAGTGAGAGAAAGAGTTGAACGAGAGAAGAAACTCTAAGCGACGATGAGCGACGAACGAGCGAACGAGAGATAAAGAGGAGGCGATCGCCCCGAGGTATAGAGAGAACGAGATGAGACGATCTTTCGAAGCGCGCGCGCACCATACTGCGCGGTTCTTTTGAGGCCTTTGTCGGGTCTCGCGGCGCTTCGCGATTTGCAACTAAAATCATCCCCCGTGACCCCGCTCTCTGTGCAGCTCTGCCTATCTTGCTCGTCGTGATTTGCTGCGAATTTATTAAAATGATATGTCGCCCGTGTTGTCATCGTCAACGCGGATACTTTTGCTTACGCGCGTTATTGTTTACGTGCCGATGCGTGGATCACGGAGCCAGGAGATAATGCAATTCTACTTTGGGCACAACGATTATTCATTGCGCGTTGGGATTCGTTAGCGCAGAGCTTCGATGCTACATAGATCGTCCTACCAAAGTAGAATAAAAACATTCCGCTCTTTCATTATCGCAAAACACCGCAAACAATACCCGCAGTTTATATACGTTTTGAGTTCATCGAACGACCAACTTCTTGTTCATCTTCAAATCGATTATGTATTCACTGAGATCGAAAAAAAAAAAAAAAAAATTATTCAAACTAATAAATTTGTCGGATCGTAGACAGTCTTGCCACATGATGGCAGACACAATCCAAAGACACGCTCGTGTGATCTCTGATGAGTTCTCTCTTCTAATGTAAGCAGAATTACATTTTGCAACATGATTGCATCCGCAATATACATCGTAATGAAAATTCATTGAATCACAGATATTTGGCAATTGCTTAAAAAATAATGTCACCTCTCAGTGCTATTGTTAAACCGAAATCCGTCTTGTTCGTTCCGAGAGCGATGCACAGCGATACAGCGAACGATGAGCCTCACAACCGCAACTCGGTCTTCGTGAACACATATGAGCGTGGCAATATGAATAATATAGGTGAGAGAAAGATATGATTCTCGTCTTTGGTGCCTAATGTACAAGAGCGAACCCCGGGATGGAGTGAGAGGGAGCTTGAATCGTTCGCGCGAGCGATCACTAGTCCCGGAGGAACAGAGAGAGAGAGAGAGAGAGAGAGAAAGAGTAAAAGTTGAGGTCTGCGTAGAATACCAAGAGAGAGTGAGAGGGAGATAGAAAGGAGAGAGAGAGAGAGAGAGAGAGAGAGAGAGAGAGAGAAACGTTGCTGGGTATATAGGAGAGACCACCCCGTGGCTCGTCGGCTCGTTTGATCTTCTCCCACCATCGTCAAGCCTTACCCTCCCTCTCCTCCTTGTGCCTCACCTCCCCTCGCCGCTAACAATTCTTCCGCGCTTCTCTTGCTCTCCTTCAATCCAGTGTATCCTTCTCGCTCTATCTCTCCTATCAAGCGTGTGCTCAGCGCCATCTCCCTCGAGCTCACCTCGTCCATTTCCTTCGCGGTTCCATCTTCGCTTATTGCACGTTGTCCCTCTCCTTTCATCCCTCTTTCGCTCACTCTCCTGCGAACGTTTCGTCCATGCATATATAGCTTGTATATTTTTCGCGCGAGCAATCGGAGCGAGCGGCAGCCAGAAGCTTGTATACTCCCTATATAGTATACGGGTCTTCTACCTCGCCCGCGGTATCACCTGCGGAAAGGGATATGGGGAACAGCCGCAGGAGCGATAGAGACAGAAGAAGGAGGAGATGGAGGAGGAGGAGGAAGAGGTGTCCGCGAACACGTCGAAATCACACCTTCGACACGACTCTATACGTGCATGTATAGATGTATATATATATACAGATGGCGCTTTCGCTAATAATCCAAGACTGCTGAATTCTCCTTCCTCTCCGCGATAACGGCTCGTGTGTCCCTTCGTCCTTCTTTGGACGAAGAACACAACGCCTGCTTTTTTTTTTTTTTCTCCACTCGTCCGAGCCCCAGAATCCTCATTTCCTCAACCACTTCCCTCCGCCCTCATATCCGCTGTTCAAGACACACTGGACCACTACCACGAATATGAAGACGCACCTTCGATTCGAACGGATCACCAGAGACTGCATTCACTTTTTTTTTTTTTTTTTTTCTCGTATTGCGCATTGTTTTCGCGACACGTTTTCAAGCTTTTTTTTTTCAACGGGAATAAGAGTGATACGACTGGCTGTATACGAGCAGGAAGCAAAAAACGATTCGACGATTCCGTTGGTATCCCCTTTTGGGTCGTTTATTCCATACGTTTTTTTTTTCACGCGACCATATTCAATCCCCAAACTTCTGGAATCAGAAGCTTGCAATTTCGCCCGCACCTTGGGCATAATTTGCGAACCGCGACACTTTAAGTGAGCTTTCTTACTTGTTCCTTCGAGAATATTGAAGTTTTGCCGATAACACTTTCAAAAAGATTCTCATATGAATGACAGCAGGGTTAAACGTTTCCCTTCGTGTGTTGCCGTTTTTTGCAAACCTCGCAACCAAACTCGGAACTTCAAAGCTGGTCTTTACGAAGCAGCATTTTACAAAGTGACGCTGATTCGATCTATTTCGTGAACTGATGAAGACTTCAAATTTCCCATACTTGCGGTGGAGAACACGCTTCACAAGCTAGACTGCGAAGCGTAAGAAATATTGAACACTTCATTCTTATGAACAAAAAGGGAAAAAACACGAATGGCAAAAAAAAAAAAATTGCTGCCCCGGGGGGGTCAGGAGCAGCGAACGTGACGAGGATTCTGTGCTTAAAAACGGGGTCGAAATATCGAAATTATTATTATTTTTTTTTTGTTCAACTCGGTTTTTAGGTTGCCGCAAACGAAATGCGAACCCATCGCGTGATAGAATTTTATATATACGTATATTGATACTTATGTAGTATATATTTTGGTAGATATTAGGGCATGCAATTTCGATAATAGAGTAGTTTTGTGAATAATTTATTTTCAAGCCTCTTGAATAGTATATTTTGTTCTTTGTTGTTGTTTTGTTTTTTTTTTTTTTTTTTTTTTCATTATTATTTGAAATGAGGCATATTCAAACTTTTGCACACATGAGATGCTAATTTTTTGCCGGCAAAAATTTTACCAGGATTCTACGAGAAAGCAGGACAACGGACTGAGAGAAAGGGATATAAAGGTGAAGAACGAGAGAGAGAGTGATGGCGAAAGTATATAAAGACGAGAAGACACAACGCGTGCATCTCGAAAAAGGCAATCCTATATAATACAGTGGACACGAATATACGCCAGACAAGAGAGAGAGAGACAGAGAGAGAAAGAGAGAGAGAGAGAGAGAGAGAGGCTTCTCTCCTCGAGCCCCATTTATATAACGTCCGAGGGGTTGTTCTAGTGTGTACCTGCTGGGCGTTATTCCAAGGCGCTACTTAATTATCCCGGAGTCTCTAATCTGCACATTCGGCCGCTACTTCGGCCAACACACACGCCACACGTCGTGTGTACAACGGTTAACATATATTTATATATGTATGAGATATTCAATGCCAACTTCACCGAAATTTGAACCTCTTGAATTTGTGCCATTATTTTTTACACATCATTGTCGTAATTCTGAAATCCGGTTGCAATTCTTTCCTCACTCATGGCTTCTCGTGCGAAACAATAACAGTACGTGCTGCTCGAGTCGAAATTTTAGGCACCCTAAAGAACCTTGAATTTTCGTCGCCAGTTGGTGAAATCTTGGGAGTATTGTGGAGTCAAAGGAGGGTACGACGTGTGAGGTACGTTTTATGACTCCAGGTGAATTTACAAAAGTGACAGAAACTAGACACTTTGATTCAAAGAAGGTCATGAAAGGTACAAACGAGAACCTCCTTTCGATCCATGCAGGCACCCTCCAAGCGCTCACGCACACTCTCCAGACCCTCCTTTCGGCCTATTATGGGTAGTATAGCGAGAGGTACCGCATTTTCAGATCGTGAATTATTTTATTATTTTATGTATTGTTTTATTATTCTCACGATTATGTTATTTAATTATAAACCTGTTATTCAATTTTTCTTGAAAGTCGTGTAAATTTTGTGAAAAAAAATGGAGTGGAGAAAAATTGTTCAGCCATAAATGCACAGTAGTTGTTATATCCGATCTCAAGCCAGAGCGAGAGATCATACATCATACGTCCTCCACGACTCTGTGGAGAGAGGTAAGTGATTTTGAGCCTGCCACGTGTCTATGGCAGACAAGAGATTGCGATCACAAATGATAATGAAGGATTTCCCGCTCCGGGTCATATGTCCGCTCTGAGGAGCTATAGCGCATACGGGAGCACTCGGTGAGAGGCGCGGCGTAGCGTCCAACGCGCGTACTACGCACTCGTTGGGAGCTCAGGCTTCTGCCATGGCTCTCTGGGGACAAATCTTGACCCTTCACGGCCACCTTTAGATCCAAAGTCTCCGATTTCGACCGCGAGTAGCTTCCTTTCAATCCCAAGTGCCCCGATCCAAATTGTCCTTAGCCTGCATTGGGATCTGAAGGAGGTAACTCGGAGTCGAGTCCGAAGACTAGATCCAAAGAAGGTCTAGTAGGTTTATGTCCGTCAGATATTCGGGATCTGAAAGCGGTTTAAGCGGGCTAATGGAGGGTGAAGTTCAGTAAAAGGAGGGTTACTGACAGCATAGAATTCCGCAAATAAAGCCTAGTAGGTTCAAAGGAGGGTCACGGCTCGTGAATTATAAAAGAAATAGGTTTTCGAGCATTCAAAGGAGGATTGAAATTTCTACTCGGGTGCAACGCATTATATTTAAATATTGGTACAATGAGTCAAAATGAAGATGTGAATACGTGTGAAAGTTTGGAAAATGATGTAAAATTAGATAATGGACGAAATTCAAGAGGTTAAGAATTAGGCCTTGGTCGAGTAGGCATGGAATGCCTTATACATATACCTGACAAGCACGAGGTAATATACATCGGCATCTCTAACTAGCGTCTCTAAACTGAAAATCTTCCTAAGTTCGAACGCTCTGTGAAGAGTGCGGCCCGAATGAGGGAGCTATAGACACGTGAAGAACCGAACGGGACGACCGGACGTTGCAAATTCGGTCTAAAGCATTTCGAGCGATTGAGGGGATTCTTTCCATTTTTTTAAATTATTTTCTTTTATCTTTCCGTGTGGCTGACCAAGAGAGAGAGAGAGAGGGAGAAAGAAAGGAGGCATCTGTTTCCATAGGACAGGTAGGGGCCAATCAATTCAACCACGCTACGAAGTAACGACACACGTACACATGAAAAGTATAACTCAGGAAAATTCTCCAAAGCGCAAAACTATTCGATCTTTTTTACTTTTATCCTAATACTCTAAATTTGATCGCGGAACTGAGATTAAACGTGGTCTAAGACCGGATGTTGGTAATTTAGATCTTCAAGTGCTCTTTTATATTGGCACCAATACAAGGATATTAGAGGTCATACTGGAAAATGAATGAAACTACTTGACCACAGAGGTGAAGAAGAACATTCGAAGGAGAGACTATCGATATTTGTTTTCGATACAATATTTATGCACGATTGTCGGTACAAAAATATTGATATCGTGGGAGACTGAAGGGGTTTGATGCAAATTTAGACCTGGCGGTACATAAAAACCATCCTGGGATTCTTAGGACCTGGGGCGTATATTCATCCGAATGTGCGTGCAGGTATGCAGACTGCCTGCATCGTATAGTTTACCAACGTAGAAAAATTATTCCTGTCGTATTATATCGATCCAACGAACATTTTTCTAATTGACACACGAGATCTGCGGATTTTGTAAATCATTTACCGTAACTATCGGACCGACAGTAGTGGACCGGTTTGCGGCTCTGTCAATCTCCCAAGTTAAGCAGTATTGGCCCGAGGCCATTACTTGGATGGGTGACCGTTCAGCCGTGCACTGGCTTGACACGCCGACTAACCGAGCGGGAGGCAGTTTCACTGAGATTCGGATGGTAACATATCGGAAACTCAGTAAAAATAAGGCCGTCTGTATTGGCATGGGTTTTCCGCAGTTTCCCCATGTCCACGGCGAATGCGATACAGTGTAGCTAAAAAGCAGCTACGGATGCAACGGAAGTTAGGTTAGCTTAGCGATGTGCAACCTTAGAAAAACCTGCAGGGGTATACGTTGGAAAACACAAATAAAAAAAAAACTGTAACTATATCAGTAAAAAGAAATCTGGATTAAAAGACTGCCTAGCAACCCATTCATGATCTCAAGATTCGTCTCTGACAAAATTTGCCAAATCGAGTTAGTAAAATTTGTCCATAAGATCATTGTTCAATGTCTCTTCAATTCGAAGATTCTGACTGTGACAAATTTTCATTTATTTGCCGTATCCTGGTCAACAGGATAACATATGCTGACATGCAAGTGGTCCGTCTCTCGATTCGGCGGGGGAGCGACAGTCTCGCCTCGTACTCTTTCACGGGGGGGCGTCACGCGTCTGTAGCACCACCGATATAAATTTATCTTTAAACTGGAATGCCCACCTACCAAAGAAAGAACGCCGCCGTTATTTTTTTCGAAGACTGACTTCAAGACCGCGGCTGTTGCCGAACTATTCGGGATACGAAGCTTAATACGTATGCCACTTTCAACATCTATTACAGCATAGAGAATAAAATAGATTGGTGGCGCACAAAGAGGTGTAACTCACTTTACTGAGTTTTGAAGATCCTCAGTTTTACTTCAGTTTACTCCACTTTACTTTCGGTCTTGAAGAGCCTCAGTTTACTGAAGTTTACTTCAGTTCTAAAGAGCGACAAGGTTTTGGGGACAGGTCACGCCTTTGTGTTTTGCTATGCAGTCAATGTGCATGCATGTAATAAGAGATTATTGTGGCTTTACGAACTTTCGAAATGTTTTGATATTCATTGAGCGACACACAATGGCCAATTGAACTGACGGAAAAACGGTGGCAGCAAGTAGTCTCTTGTACTCTCTATATTTTACACATTCTGTATGAAGTTGTTAAATCGACATCTCGCGTTTGAAGAGGGCGCGCCCACAAAGGCAGCCATCAGAGAATAACGAAAAAGCGAGGACACTTACCGTTACCGATGTCCCTCCTCTCTGTTATAAGAAAGGACATACACATATTTACTTGCCCACGCGAAAGATCGTGTGCGCAAAGTTCCGGGCGTTGGCTGATCTATAGCGTTGCCGGTACACGAGCCAAGCTCACGATAACCGCGAGGTGAGAGCGAGAGTGTAGGGGATCTCCTCACGGTGGAGAGCTCTGTAATCAGGAGCCCCGAGCCGCTGGCAGGTTCGGGGTCTCTCCGACCAGCGCTTGTGCTCAAGAGGGCCTCAGAGGGTCCCGCGGGGCCTCATTGCCATTAACCTATGCGCTGGATCTCCCACCTTTCTATAATACCCCCTTCCCCCCCATGTCGAACGTGACGTCATACTGCGGTATATCCTCGGCAAATCGTCGCTGATGATGGCACGATCAACGAGCCTCTTTGGGAGAGAAACGTGTGCCCCGATAATCGAAAAACGCATAATACACCTTATAACTGGAATTACGTATAGCCCGGGGGGGAAACTCGATCGATCGATCAATTAATTAGTAATCGATTCGAGGTATTGACGAGTTGCAACTTGTAAAGTATTTTGCAGCGTTCTTTTTTTTTTTATTTTCATATCGATAATGTACCTTGTTATCGGAATTGTGGTACTTGTCAATTATAATTGATTTGCGATAGGTTAAGAGCCATTGAAATTGATGGGCGAACGTTCAAAATTATGATTCGAAGCTGATGTCTTCGGTTCGAATGATGTGTGTCATTGTTGATTTTTTTTTTAACACGTTGTTACCGAAGTATGACGACCTAACCAATCGATTCAATTTGAATCGAATAAACGAAGGTATTAGCACAGAATTTCTCATGTATAATTAATATAACAAAGGTTAATTGCCGTTAAGTGTAGGTTCTGGCTCAAAGAGTTTCTCAAATTTAATACCAATGATGAATCATTTGATATTTTTCGACTGTGAGCCCAACACGGTCATATTCTCGTGAATATTTAATTACGAAATTCCGATAATTTTGATTCATTAACCGCATAATCGTAATTCGTCAAGGGCATGATTCACTCGTAAGAATCGATTAAATGCCTATACATATATGTATACGAGTCACTCTGACGCAGCCAAGGAATAACGAGATTTGGTCATCAAGAATTTTTTTTTCAACTGATGCATGTATATTTATATATATACTTACATGTATCCACCATATCTCTATACGATATAATAATTTGGCTTCTCAAGTGTTAAGTAGACGCTGAATCCATCAAACGCGGAGGGTCAATCAGCCTGTGTGTGTGTGTGTGTGTGTGTGTGCGTGTGTGTGCGCGCACGCCATTACCACAGCATGAGGTCAGCACGAGATCCTTTGGCGCGAATAAACGGGAATAAAAGTTTTTATTTCATCGGGAGACGAACGCACACAGGCACACACGCACGATACACTTATCAGTGTACACCTGTGAGAGCGCTCATGTACAAGAACATTTAATACACACACACACACACACACACACACACACACCCACCCACCCACACACACACACACGCACACACACACACACACACACACACACACACACACACACACACACACACACACACACACACACACACACACACACACACGCACGCACGCACGCACGCACGCACACACACACACACAGCGGATAATTAAAAGTCCGGGTTTTTATTGAACGTAGATGTGTTGAATTTCGACTTATGACTTATCATTATGAAGAAAATATACGTGTATACCAATATCGCGGCATATACCACGAAACTATAAAAAAAAAACGACTGGTATGGATTGAAAAAAAAATTATATATACATATATAACGGTTCAATCGATCAAAAAAAATGTATAGGCTTAAATTTTACATTTCTGAGTGTTAATTTCAATGATTATTTTTTTCATAATCCTCCACAAGCATTACGAGAAATGAATTCTCAAAATAAAGGTCTAATATAAGGTTGTCCGTCCCTCTAGAGGGCCAAAGTGAATTTGTCTCCAAGGTGTCAGACAACTTACCTTGATGCGTGCTGATGTCGGGTTAGGGGGTCATTATTTTCCCAATGTTCGAATTTAAATTGTGCCACCCCTTCATTTGTTTCTAAATAAATGAAAAAACAAAAATTTTGAGCCCAATATGAATGTCCGAACTTGATTTTTACCATCCGCTGTAACGACGAGAAGTTTTCCATTTAAAATACGAGGGATTTTTTCATCTTCTAATGTTATTATTTTACTGACACATCTAATCTTTGACGAAAAAAAATTAATTTTACATGAAATTGACGAGGATCGATAGTACTTTCGAAGGGGAAAAAAAATAAAAAATGTATTGGCCATTCTGAGGCATTTTTACCCTGCTTATTTAAATATTTTTCTTTGTTCTAATCGAAAATGGTAGGAAAAAAGCAAGTTATCAGTCATATCTGACATTTATTACGTATTCGGATTATCTAGAAATATAATATGACAAATTTTAGGTTCTAACGAAGTCATCAAAGAGACATTTAGATAACAATTATCCGCCTTTAATTTAAAAAATAGGTAATTTAAAATCTTTTTCTTAATAAACCTTTCCTAAATAACGCCATTAAAATTGTATTTTTTTTAGCATTTTTTTATTGAGACAACGTTATTATGGATTCCAAAATATTCATCTTTTTTTGTTTCTTAATATTACATAACAGTAATTAGACATGAAACATTACATACTTTGAATAAATATTTTTCGAAATAATCTACAAATTGATCTCGAAAAACAATACTTTTTTTTTTTGAAATTTTCTATTTTTTAAATTCAAAGCGGACGATTGTTACCTAAGTATCTTTTTAATGACTTTGTTGGAACCTAAAATTCTTCGTATTATATTTCTAGATAACCTGAATGCGTAATTAACGTCAGATATGACTGATATCTTGCTTTTTCCCTACCATTTTCAATTAAAACAAAGAAAAATATTCAAAGAAGCAGGGTAAAAATGCCTTAGAATTGTCAATACATTTTTTCTTTTTTTTCACCTTGAAAGTACTACCGAATCCCGTCGATTCCATATAAAATTAATTTTTTTCGTCAAAGATTAGATGTTTCAGTGAAAAATAACATTATAAGATAAAAATCACGTGTGTTTTAAGGTGGCTCATCAGTGAATTAAAAAACCGGCGATACGAATGAAACTTCGGGAGATGAATGAAGAAGATGCAATAAACGCTCTCTCAAAATTTCAGGGTATGTTGCCAGGCAAATTATTGCGAACGAGTAATTTAAAATTACCTAATTTAGCATGGGTCTTATGGCAGTTGATTCCATTTTCACCGGAAGTGACATGATACCTTTTGATAAAGACGAGAGTTCTTATTCAAATTTTGAGTATTGAAAGATGAAATCGTGAACTTTCCAATGGTACTTAAAAAATTGTGTCTTGCCAGGGATTTTCCCGAGAAATTTAATCGCGAAAGTCATCGTGTGTGCAAATCTCGGATACAATATAATATGTCTGTCATTCTGCACGCGAGGAAACATATGAATATCAGCTATCGTTTTTGACTTGATCGCTCTGACAGCGTTAAATACTTTTGTCAGTTGAGACTTTATTTATATTATTTATAATAAATTATGAATAAAATATCACGGGAAACGTCATCGAAATTCATAAATTTTATTTAGACAGAGTATTTAGAAAATATTATGATAGGTTTATGATTTTTTTTCACCTCACGATTTTTGACTAGTGTTGTCACTGATGGGCCGCCTTAAATGGAAAACTTCGCATCATTACAGGGTATATAGTAAAAATCAAGTTAGGACATTCATGTTGGGCTGAAAATTTTTGTTTTTCTATTTAGAAACAAATGAGGGGGCAGCACAATTGAAATTCGAACATCGGGCAAATAAGAACTATCCTAATGTCGGGTATTTCACAAGAAATAGACTGTTTGCCGTGGGAATTTCTCGCAGTCTTCTTGCATAAGCAAATGTATAATAGGGCTGAACATAATGGGCAACTTTGAATGAACAATTTTTCAGATTGCTCTTTGATCATTTTCGTTTTTTAGACTGGAGCGTGCTCCAAAAATTTTCGTAACGAAAAATCGGTTTCCATGAATATGTTTCCCGGGAAATTTAAATACAATGCGATACACACATGGTATATAAATCGAGAGTACATATACTAAGACCAGGCATGGAGTGGTATATGGAGGAATTGGCGGTCCCCAGATTGTCGAATATCATGGCTTTTTGGCCTCTTAGGTGTCATTAGGGCGCGAGCTCAACGGACTGATGATCCCGCTTAAAGAATGTATATGCTTTACGTATATATGGATACGTACATAAAGGCCTTACCCGCGCATTGAGAAGCGAGAACGCGGGCGGCGAACAAACGCTGATTGGTCTCGAGCGATCGCCTCGGGGGACACGGACCCATCAGCTGTCCCATTCGCGCGAAAGACGCGATTGAAGATATCCCGCCCCGCGTCCATATATATATATATATATATATACTATATATATATACATACATGCTCGCTTACTCAAATCCTTAAGGTGAATATCCTGAATATTGTTCGAGTCTATTTCTTATTACAATAAATTCAATTCACGTTCAACAAACGCAATTTTTCTTTTGTATAATCCTTTTTTTACGTATTGTCACTCAAAATAAATATCGGGCATGAGTTAATAGTGATAATAAACAAATGATAGAAATAGCGGAGAGCGGAAATGAACGAGCAAATTAAAAATTTGACCAAAAATATATAGGTCATAAATCGGTACACAGTGAAAATCGTGTGTGCCCCGAATAAAGTCTGAGCGAATCTATTCAGCTCGTCCACTTGGTACGCTAGTGTAAGTATATACTTATGTTAGTTTTTTTCTCACAAAATATATCTGCAACTCTTATAAAATGCATCGTTTAAATTACAATGTTTATTTAGCTGATCGCGATTTCGAGTAATGTATAATCTCACATTAGTAATGACAAAGTCTAGAAAGAGCACCCTAAATAATTATTGAAAAATGAAGTTTTGAAAGCTTTTCTTATAAGCTTTCAAAACATGAATAAAATACATTTTTGAAATAAAAAAAATTATTAGATTACCGTACATCATCGGGAAGAATTGATTTATGAGTTGCTTGATTTTACGTGAGAGCGATCTCATGATTTTATATATATTTTTAAGAATGACAGCCTTAAATACATGTCATGACGAATTATTTTTCATACTCGATATTGATTATGAATAAGCATCACTATAATCGGTTATATTACTGAAAGGGTATAGATCTCCGTTCGGGACTTGCATAGGTCAGTAAATGGAACGTTCGCGTCGTTCGTCTAACGAGTATAGGACACTGTTCGGGCCATTTGAATGAGTACGCATACATGAAATATACAATTGAATAATCAAAAGAATAGTAAAAATAAGGTGGGCTTCCGTTAGCTGATATTCCGCGTTTTTCAATAATATTGTTATGAACATGGAGAGTAGCCTAATAAAATACACAGGATAGAAGAAACGACAAGCGAGCTCGTCATTGACAGAACTGACGAACTGACGATCGAACCTTGAGTTGTTTTAGGAGTCTCGGGATAAACGTCATGATGTGCGGCCGTACTATGATAAGCGATCAGGGATCATATTGTAATTAATAAACCCGCCCCGAAAACAAATATCCGCGTTGTCATTTCGTTACATTGGTGTCAGAAGTGGGATTTAGAATACGCGAAACCAATAAAATTAAATTTAAAATGATCAATAAATAAATATCGAAATGACGTTCGCGATCGAATAAATTAATTTAAAAAAATAGAATAAAAATAAAAATAAAATCCGGGTCTTGATAACTCAATCGTAATAAAAAAAAAAAAGAAATTGTGATCTCCATGACACATTCGTGAAAAAGGATCGTGAAAATACGAAGAATACAAAAGTTGAGGCCTCGACGACACTCTATAAACGGCAATAAGGACACCATAGGAGGATGTAATAGAAGAATAATAAGGATTAGCTGAAAGAAAATTTGGAATTTGACGAATCCACGTATTCCTATATGACAGAACAAAGGATGTTACGATATTAAAGCTATGTATTTTGTTCTTAGGTCGTTGATTCATAATTTACTAAGATTGATATTTATGAAGAAAATTACACGAATCAAAGTTTACCAAAAGTAAGGTCTTTATGACCTGTTGATAGATAAGAAATCATGCGAATGAATAACAATTATTTATGAACAAAATTGAGGTCTTAACGGCACTCCCAGTAGCATTTACAATTGAGCGGTTATACAATTTGAAAAAGAATAAATTGACGTCTCGATGACGCTCTTCTACGAATAAGAATTCATAGGTGAAATCTAATCAACGGACTTCGGAGGAAGAGGTTATGCTCTTTCGGGTTATCTAGGACTGGATTTTCAGTGATTGATAAGGCACGTTGGCTTGGGCCATGAAATATTTGTTCTGGGCACCGGGAAATAGGGAGTAGGGGCTGCCTGACGGGCTTAGTGCCGAGGAGTCGCCATTTAATTTTTGTCTTGAAAAAGACTGTGATCAATTGCTGGGGTCAGAATTGATGGATAGGTTATATTTTTTTTATTTCATTCCCGGATGGCTTGCAGAAAGAGAAAAGAGTTTTTGATGGGAAAATCCAGGTCCGAAAATATTCTCGGATAGTATGGCTGATTTTTTTGAAGTCCTTGTCAAGATTTACAAAGAAAATAAAGTTTCAAAAAGTAAATAAAATAAATACATCAATATAGTAAAATTGAAGTTATTTACATGGAGTTGTAGACACTAGAAAAGCCACCTTAAACGATTTTTAAAGAATTTCGTGACGAAAAACATTGAATTTAGACAATAGATAGTGTAATATGCAATTGAAAATAATTAAATCATAGGTAGATAATAGAAATAGACAGAATAAAAAAAAATGAAATGGAGGAAAAATATTGGTGCGTACAGAAGTCTACGCTTTTATTTCATCTATTACAGATTTTCTTTGATCCCGAGTTCGGACCATTCCTGTCATATTTTGGTGATGGTTGGCATAAGAAGAGATTTACATGAGAGAAAGGAAGGAAAGAAGAAATTTGAAGATGAAAATTATTGAAGGAATGTGTTTATTTTAACTCGGGATATTGACAGATCAAGTAAAGGACGGTTAGAACAGTGATCATTTGGATATAGCATATAATTATTTAGCTTGTGAACACTGTCCTACCTCAGGTTTTTTTTGTCATGGTTTTCCCTGAGGACATGGACAAATGTCAGGACAGTGTAGGCTACGTATTTCAGATCGAGTTTAGAACGATGGACCATGACACATCATAGGGACATTTAGGCAGTTGTAGAGGCGGCAACTCCCAGGAGGAGAGAATTCTTAAATAGATAGTATATAGTTGTCGGGACGACAACTTTTTCGTAGGGGAGGATAGTGTTATGAACATGGAGAGTAGCCTAATAAAATACACAGGATAGAAGAAACGACAAGCGAGCTCGTCATTGACAGAACTGACGAACTGACGATCGAACCTTGAGTTGTTTTAGGAGTCTCGGGATAAACGTCATGATGTGCGGCCGTACTATGATAAGCGATCAGGGATCATATTGTAATTAATAAACCCGCCCCGAAAACAAATATCCGCGTTGTCATTTCGTTACAATATTAATACTTTTAACCCTTGGACAAATTTAAATAAAGATTTCCCTCTGCTAATGGCGATCGAGGCTTAAGTATAGTCACAATTCGGGACTTTCACCTTATAACGCCACTTTCATTCTTCATATTTCTCTTACACATGCAATATTATAACTCAAAGTCACAGCCCCTTTGCTTAGATCCATCTTATTCGTGTCGAATCACAAAAATAATGATTACCAATAATCGGTGGCAAGCGAGAAGACTGTCCGATCACCGGTTACGGCATCATTCATTGTTCATGGTGGTACCAGGGGCCTAAATATACAAGGGCGCGCTCCATCAATGTATCAATCAACGCGAGAGCTTTCCTTACAAATCGACTTGTTGAATATTTATGAAAATGAGGATCGCATTATGTGAGAATGTTTTAATGCGAGAGGGCCGTTCTTTATTAAGTTTATTCAGTTTTTTTTAAAGCCCGAGCGAGAGAGAGAGAGAGAGAGAGAGAGTTTACACTTATTTACACAATTTACACTTAAACTTAACCCTTAAACTCCCAAAAATCATTTGATCCAACGAAGCAGCATAATCACGTGATAAAAACTTGTTTTTTTTTTTGGACAAAACGTCTTGCAGATCGATATAAGAAGAATGAACATGACGCACAGCATGTCTATCTTTCTTGTTAATGAAGACACGCACAGGCGATCTATTGAATTCCATTTCGTGCTAATAGTCAACGGGGTGGAGGGGGCGGGGAAGATTCCCGTCCCCCCGTGATGACGAGAGCCCAGAGAGTGAAAGACAAAGAGAGATCCAAGGGAGAGGAACAGAGTTAGCGTCATATATTTATATATATATAACATAATGTGTATAGATATATACAAAGCGTGAAGAATATCGTGTATTAACGAGATCCGCTGATGAGGCCAGAGAGTGAGAGAGCGAAAGAGCGAACGAGGTAAATGAACGGGAGTGAGACGCGTCGAGTCTCGATCCGCGTCTAATTATCTGTACCGGGGAAACTTGTTTCTCGCGTGTGTGTGCCTGAAAACGAAATTATGGATCGGCTCTTAGGTCGCACAGTAGTGCGCGGTGATGATGCAGAAAACCGTGCACAAAGAGCATATGAAAAAAAAAAAAATCGTTCTGAATAATTATGAAGAATTTTGAGCTAACATTACGAGTATTAAATTACGAATATTTATCATTTGTTATATATAATAATTTTTCTTTTATCGTTCACGACGTTTATCAATATTGTTACCAGTTAATTATGGTGTTTATTTTATTTTCTGGGTTCTATCGTCTATCCTCGAGAGACTTTTTGCGTATCAAGGCGATATGTATCGCACTCTCCGACCACCTCGAAAACGCGAATTCTACTTTCTCCGAGATGATATACAAGCGATCAGGATGAAATAAGCTTAGCCAACTGCAGTATGTTGGCAAAAAGTGACTAAGCTTTTTTTTATTGCGATCAGTTGTGTCGTTTGGGAGAAAGTACCTTCGAGGATTTTCAGCTATCTCTCTCGCACTCACGTGTCACGTGGTACATGTGTGCGACTTCGCCTTAACCCTCCTAGCACTACCTCAACCGGCAACCTAACTTTCGTTGCGTCCACAGACGTTTTAGCTGCACACTATACCCGGCATTTTTGCCGTGGGCATGCGGAAACTCTGAAAAACCCATATGCCGATATATACAGGCCGTCTATTCTTCTGATTCCCTGCATGGACCAAACCAAGGGTGACTGAACCAGTGAATGAACACCTACCAGTGAATGAACAGGCTTAGTATTTTAATTAAACGGCAGAGATATGATTCTATTATTATGAAGAATTTTGTATTCATAATGAAGTGAAAATTCTGAGAAAACATCTAGTAGTGATATTATTTGACGCTGTGAAAGATTTGCGATGCTATGGATTTTTTTCCGTACTTGGGGCGCATATTCATAAGAGACAGCCATGTTGTTATAACCATCTGACTGTGCATCGAATACCAGAATATTCCATATCACCTCGATAAATCTTTTTAAAAGATATGCAATAATTTTTTCAACGTTATACATTGCTAAGCTTCAATTATATTAATGAATTTTTGGTCAAAAACCCAATATTGTTTGCGATATATGGCCGTTTATTCACTGGTCCAGCTTTTTAACCTATTTCCAGTGATTGAACGAGCGTTGAAAAGACTTTTCATAACCTCAAAACGCACGAGTATGCGTACGCATCTCTGGTTCCATTGTACGTTCATTCACTGGAAAGATAAGAGTTCATTCATTGGAATTTTTGTTCATTCACTGGGAAATTGGTAATTTCGTTCATTATAATTTTTTTTTACAAAATCCTTGCGAACAGGGCACTTCGAATATTTTTTTTTAATATTCTGTGAACGTTGTTCTATGAGATCTAATTAGCTCATAAAGAAATTCGTAATAAGTTAAATTATACGGCTTTATCGAAATAGAAAAAAGGCTTATGCGTTCATTCACTGGTTCAGTCACCCAAAGTGGTTCTTCTGAGACCCCGAGGTCTCAGAAGAACTGGCCTGCTCCGGCTCACTGATTGATGCACCACGGCCGGTGCAGGGCTAAGGTCACCCATCCCAGTAGTGGCAGCGTACAATGTGCAGCTTAACTTTAAGGCACTGTCTGAACCGCACACAGACTGCACAATCGCCAGGATCGCGGCGGTGTTAATATTAATAATTGTTTTTTTTTTTTTTTTTATAACAGTGAGTTGATGGAGAGTAAGCAAATGGCTCCGTATTACGTATATGGGTGTGTCGATATCTCGCGCTAAAATATCGTCTGTATCTTTTTTTGACTCGTTCGCTAAGCAAAATTTGTTTTTTTTTCTCTCCCACTCTTGTATTTTTGAACGCCGCGCGTATGTACATGAGTAATTTGGACTTAAACTTCGGGATTTAAAAATTGATTTTCACGAGGATGGGGGATTTAAAAAGCATGAAAAAAAAAAAAACTCTGCTGCACTCATGACAAGGAATTTCGACTCGAATCTCTTGCCGGGAAGTTACCGAGTAAATATGATAAAATATCAATGCGCAGGTAAAAATTTACCACGAAAGTGCGAGTCTAACTCGACTTCTCCGGTAAATTTATCATCGAGAATCGTGTTTTCCTTTTCAATTTTCATTATCGAATCATTATATCGTTCACGCGGGACCTTTCGAAAAAAAAAAAAAAAAAAAAAAACAAAATGTAAAAGACACAATGATTTTTATTTATCCAATTCCAAACTTTCTTATATCCCTAAATTTTGCTCCGTTTATTTTTTTTTTTCTTACTTCGCATGGGGTATCTTGTTATAATACATCGTGTACAACAGTGACACGCTTCGACGAACGGATTACTCGTATTTACTCAACAGCATACTGGGACAAACTATTTTCACGATGATGAACGGCGGTGCGTGAAGCTGCGGATTTGTGTTTAGCCGAGTCCCTTGGACCGCGTCAGCGAGGCGTTTATAGGGATCGTTCGGTAGGCGATCATAAGGATGACGACGTGCCGTGAACGACGTCGACGACGACGACGACGACGACTACGCGGAAGGGATCGCGGGGAAAGAGGGAGTTTGGCTTTCGCACCCTTAAATCTAACTCAGCCGAGTGTGAAATTACTAGACAGAAAGGGAGAGAGAGAGAGAGAGAGAGAGATAGAAAGAGTCCTTTCACTCTCGGTTGCTACCCACGAAAATGTTTCGGGGTGGGCTTGTCGGGTGTTAAGGGGATGCCGAGAAAATCTATGTATACATATATATATAACGGTTAAAAGTCCAAGGGGCTTAGCCGACATAGTTTCACGTGTTGTCTTGCACATTCCGATACGCCCTTCTTAACTTTTGCCTGTCGTTATGCGCCCAGACAAGTTTCGTATATATAGTTTGGCGTTGGGTCATATAACGTTCGGCACTTTGCCAAACCGCACCATTAAACCCCACCTCGTAATAATAATAAAAATCGAACCGTAAGGACAGGGGATTCCGAGGTCTCGACACTATATATGGTAGCCCTGTAGCATTTGCTCTCGGGGACGATTTCCCGAATCTTCTCTCGTGTCTCAGAACTATCAGTGAGAGTACAGGGAAACAGGTACCATCCAGGACATTCCTCGAATGTGCGCGCGCGCCTCTTTCTCGTTCACCGAGCGCCGCCCCATGAGATTAGCGCGATGTATGTATACAGTGAAATTGAATTAATTCGTCACGCGAATTCGTCCATGGAATTGACAATATCGAATTACGGAACATACATCGCGTTTTTTTTTTTGTTCACGTCCCCCTCAACCTTTCCTACTGAATCGAAGAGCGGTGCGCACTCGATTAATTCGGGGTCGTTATCGCGCTTATCGTGAATTTTTCGGATTCCAGAATTGCAACTTTGACATTTTGTCATTTTCAACGTTTTCTTTTCAATCGTTTGATAAGACTCGCTATCATTTTATCGATGAATGTTTAAAATTTTGAGTTAAAGCTCTCGATGATTCTTTTTCAATTTTATTAATCAGAAAATCATTCTCGCGGAAGAAAACCCTCAAAAATGAAAACTATAATCCATCGTCTTATTGAGGAGACTTTGCTTGTGACTTTAATTTTTAAGAAATTTTCAAGATTTAAGAAATATTGACCGGACAGTTTTTCCATACTAACCATATGGGGAGGTTAATTGTTACGCTGATTTCGATATACCTCTCGAAAGTAAAAACTAAACTTGTCGGTAAATCCATCTGAATTGGCCACGAGAAAAATTAAAACAACAACTAACAACACCCGGAAAATGTAAATTGACAAATATTTTCAACGAAAAGGATTTACGAAGGGAAATATTTTTGAAAAATTGATCGTGTTTGATAAAATAAAATACATATTTTGCATTACCATGCAATGACTGATATTAATGCAAGGGCGCGAAAAATGGAGATACGTATCTCACTTGTTCTCTCTCTCTCTCTCTCTCTCTCTCTCTCTCTCTCTCTCTCTCTCTCTCTCTCTCTCTCTCTCTCTCTCTCTCTCTCTCTCTCACACACACTCTGTCCTGAGAGTTATTGGGTGTATCGGATATATCGAGAAAATTGACGGTGATCATCATCGCCATTATGAATTCTTTATTTGGCCGGAGCGGCGCCTGAATTACAGGGCGGCATGGGCTACCTTGCTTACTGCTTCATGCATATATAGCGATGGCTACGAACTACCGTTGAAATCGTTCCAATGCAAGCGAAAAAGTTATCTCGCATTATTCTTCATTGCCATTCAATTAGAGGAAACAAAACTACCAATTAAATGCTGTGAATTAAAAAAAAAAAAAAAAAAATACGTCTAGATATTACCGAGCTATTGGATCGAAACTGTAAACGACATTTTGTAATATTCATTGAGAATTTGAAAAAAAATTAATTTTGACAACGAAAAAAAATTTTTTTTTCTGCAAATCAGGCTGATGAAGTAATTAAAGTAGCTCCCACGCGCTCGGAGTGGATTTTTTTTTCCCCTGATACGTTACATCGATGCGTCGATGGGTTCGTGCATTACCATACAAATCAGGTGTAATGCAACGTGTAATTATCATGATGGATTACTATACGCGGCAATTTGCGATGGAAATTCGCGAGATATACTCCGGAATACTTGTGTATCACCAATATATATGGGGCATTCCACGTCGATCGGCGGGGTCATCGGCCTGACCCCCTGGGATTCCGATGACCAATGGATTTTTCGGTTTGTTTCGGTCAAAAACGATAACTCATTTTCGAGATTGTTTCGAAATTTTTCCGCCATTCTCTAAGAGTATGGCAACCTCAAATATCCTTGACGCGAAGGTATATGGACATTTTTTAAATCGATGAAACTTTTTTGCAGAACCGGCGACTCGAAACACACATTTTCAAAAAGAAAACCGAATTTTACCAAGATGAAGATTTTTTATTTTTGACGACGAGAAACCATTATTGGGAATGAATTCTAAGAATTTTTTTTTTTTTAAATAAAAATTGAAAAAACACGATTTTCAATTTTTACAAAAATCTCTGTGATCGCTGCATAACTTTCGTCAATTTTTTTTTATCGGCTCGAAAATCTTTTACGCAAATAGATCAAGAAACAAAGGATATTCGGTATTGAATTCAGCAACAATCGCTCGAGGGATTCAGATTAAAAAAAAAAAATTAATTAAAAAAAAAACAAAAAAAACTTCCGAAATATGTGTGGCTATTGGGCCGAAAGTTTGTACACAGATAAGTTATATATAGGAGAAGATAGCATGGTTATATTGGCATTGGACAAGAGTCGCTTCGAAGGGCTTCGAATTTCAAAAAAATTTCGAATTAATTCAAGTCTGTAAATACACTGATTCGAATTAAGGATAAAATCATCGGAAAGCGATGTGCAAATTTCTAATTTCCACGCTTTTTATCTCGTTGCAATCTCCAAGTGTCATTGAATTTTAATTTTTAATGTGATTTTATCTCGTCAAGTACTATGGCATGAATATTTTGAATGAAAAAACATTCGACTTTGTCAATTTTCATTATTTTTTTCCGGTACGAATATTTCAATTTAATTACTGAATTAAAATATATATATATATTAGACTGTTTCAAAATAAATCGATAATTTTTTTTTTGCTTTACACAATCTTAAACTATACTTGGACATAAAAAAATAATCCTCGCGAAAGGAGGGGCCGGTCCTTCAAGATTTAGAGGTATCTCATCGGACTTTTGTCTTTTTTTATTTCATTAATGACTAATTCTTTTACAAACCGAACACCATTCTGACTGACACATTTTTTATTTGGCTGAAAATTTTTTTACGGGTTCTATGTCGAAAAAAAAAGATACGTGTTCGAGGAATTTTTTTTTTTTTTTTTAAATAGAGGGGGTTGAAAGTTTGAGATTTTCGTGATTTGTGCCTTGGAGACTCATTTTCAAAAATTCATAACTCCGGTTATTTTTAAGCTAGAGAAAACTTTTTTTTCTTCATTTTGAAGATAAAAGAGTGAATTTTGAGAAAAAAATATTTTCAAAAAAATTTATAAAAAATTTCATATTGTTATAAACAATTGAAATGTTTAAATCAATTTTTTAACCATGGCCCCCAAATTTTAACGATTTTTTAATACAACCATCGTATTCTACGCCAAATTTTCCATAAAAAACGTATTTTTTATTAATGGAGAAATTATGTTTACTGGTAGAGATAAATTAATTTATCTAGCGCGGCACGTCGTATCGGCGCGCGGGTATCTTTGCACGCCTGTTTTTCTAACCCCACATCGTTTTTCTCGATAACATTAATGATTATTCAACTCTTAGTCTACTTTGTCAATCGAGTACAAATTATTATTATTAGCAAACAGGACTTTATGATTAATTCAACAAAATAAAAACACGTTAGCAAATGAAAAAACAATTAATTACGATTTTTATAAAAATTTTCTTAAAAACGTTATTTATCAGTAGTTAATAATCTCCTACTTAATTTTAGGAGAAAGTAAAAAGTAGGAAGTACCTTAAAAGGAAAGTAAGAGATTATTAATATTGATTATTGTATTTTTTTTTGTTTTTTTTTGCATTTATCGACGTATATATCAACCGATAATTGTTGCTGCGATCATCAAGATCGTTTTTTCTAGTATATTCAGTATTTATACATAAGTTTGGAATATATTCATCATTTTAGGACTAGAAAAACGTTTGTTCCATCCATGAAAATTAATTATTTACGTATTAACGAAATAAAAATGACAAAAGTCCGATGAGAGACCTCTAAATCTTGAAGGACCGGCCCTTCCTTTCGCGAGGATTATTTTTTGATGTCCAAGTATAGTTTAAGATTGTGTAAAGCAAAAAAAAAATTATCGATTTATTTTGAAACAGTCTAATATATATATATATAGATTAATACTTATTATACGTTCGATTTTGGCTATTTCGTTTTCGAAACGTTGGAATCGCGTCACAGCGCGACTCATTATTAATTTTCTCAAAACGTTAAAGCGATATATACATTTGTACATTACAAAACCATTAACGCACATTGGGGGGCGAGAGCGAGACTGAATTATTTCACGAATTCGCATTAATGCCATCCGGGTGTGTTAGTTTCGTGTTATGTCAGCTATTCGCGACGTTATGACGAGTACCAGAACACGGAGGGTATACACGGGAATTGAAAAAGGGATATGTCGAAATACTGAACGGGCAACTCGATAAATTGCCGAGCAGTTAAAGATCGAGAGCTCGTAGAGGCATCAAAAAGATTCCCGGAAGTCGTGATGAAATGCATACGTATACATAATTATACATACATATATATATACACATTTATACGTATTTAGAACGATTTCGTGCTATTTTCAGCAGTGTTGATCTATTTTTTGGTTCAAAAAATAAATAATAGCTCCCGTTTCAGTTATTTGCCGCTGCATTTCCGGAATTTTATCGTCGTTTCCGGTTGTCGTATACACATTTAACGAGTAAAATTAAATTTTAGGGTGAATTTTCAACATGAATGAAGTTTCAACGTGAATTTCTAACGTTTTAGAAGATTTTTTACTACATTTGCGTTGAAAACCCTAAATTATTATTATTATTATTTCGTAAAATCAGAGCTTTATCTCGACGAGGAAGCAAAAGCACGACTACAAAAATTATTTTGCGATTATAGTGCAGTGATTACACATATATAACATGGTTTTTTTTTCTAAGAAATAATTTTTTTTCATGTAAATTACTTGTATAGCGAACGAACGGGTTTGATCTTTTCGCATAATCCCCGACGACTTTTCCACGAATTCCTCCATCGATTGGCAAACCTTTCATCGTCCCATCACGTTACATTCGCTCGCGGACACTTTGCACTTCACTCGTCGCCGCGACATAACCTCACCGCGAATGCGGAAAAAGATTTTCAAAAATCCCCATCCCAAACTTATTCGAGCACGATAAATACGAAAAAAAAAACAAATAAATAAACTCTTGCGAAAAAATTAGCTCTCGAGATTCCATTTTGTTCTTTTACGAACGGAAAACACCAAAGGCGCGACCGATGCGACCACGACACATAACCTCACTGCGACAGCGGAGAAAAAAAACGTCTCGTCGACTCGTTCGAGCCCGATAAATATAAAAACGAAAATAAACTCCCAATATATATATATATATATATCTCTCTCACATCAAAAAAGTTGACCGGAAATTATCGTGAAAAAAATTCGATCGATCTCATATACGAATAGATCGACAACGCGTTTGCTCGTGAGCCATGAAACATTCCTAGAGCGACAAAAAGATAGCGGCGAGATGCGTGCGCATCCTAGAGAGACGAACGCGAGAAAAAAAAACGAATAATTGCCATCGGCTCTTCCTTGCCCGCGATATTTACCAACGTCCGTTTCTCGAGGACTCGTCAAAACGAAAAACCCGACGAAGCAGCGCTTTCAACGCGAACGTTCAGAGAAAAGAATGATCAATTACACGTTTTTTCGAAAAAAAAAAGAATGAAATGAAAAAAACCCCGTGATCGCTGCGTTGCCCGATATTTATACCTATCGCCACTTTTCGATGAACTGTCGAAACGATGAAATTCGAGTTGCCTTACACGTTTCGCCCAGTAGAGTTTCAGTGGAAAAACGATATGGAATGAGAGGGGTTTTTTTTTCGGGAAAAAATGAATAATTTTTATCGTTTTCTTGTGTGACTTCGCGTCGAGTGCCCGGCGATAACTACCGCGTGCGTCCCAAAAATGAAGAGAGGGAGAGAGAGAGAGAGAGAGAGACAAATAGATACGAAAAGAGGGCAGAGCACATTATTCGGTGTATAGTTAGCCTTACCGTTGTAGCGAGAATTGTTTTTTATTTCTAGTATTATGCACGTTCGAAGATCCTATGAAAATATAAAAATATCGAACGATATTGCCTCGTCCTATACTCTCGCGTAGTATAATATTTCACAATGAAAACAACAACAGAGAAGCGTCCTCTTGTTCGATCGCCGTGGAGAAAGGAAAGCTTATTTACATTATCTCTTTGTCCTTTAACGTATTCTCAACCGTACGAATTCGTAAAAATCGTAGCTTCTGCCGAACGTTTTTGCGTTTCACGTTCGTAAAAGATTGATGTGTGTGATACGTGTGAATCGAGGTAGGAAAAAAAAACTAATTATTGCGTTGAAAAAAAAAAATTAGTAAAGACGACGAGATATAGAGGACTGTTCTGACAACGTTTGCAGCTTGCCTCTCGTATTTTCGTACTTATCATTACAATTATCATTATTATTTTTTTTATTTTTTTCATAATCATAAATATAATAATATGTATTATTGAAAAAATTTTTTTTGTGGTATGATCATCATCGATTAATTCATTTGGTATCTTCGTATATTCATTAAAATTTTCTTACCAGCAGGAGCGTTGAAAAAAGTATCAATAATTCATGTAATGAGCAAGCGAGTCGTGTGAGCTAGGAAATAAATCGGAGGTTAAATGGGATACGAAAAAAAAAAAACGAGAACAATTTTTGACCAACTTTTTCATTAATTATATATATGTATATATATATATATCCATTTATTTCGGATAACTATACACTTTGCTAAAGTTTCTGCGCGCACAATATATTCAACCACGCACTCGTTTCTCACAGTCATTCGAATACTAGATCGGGCGAGTAAATTTTTCATCACGGACATGAATTTTTATTTAAATTTTTTTTTTTTTTTTCTCTTCCAAGTATCGATATCGAGTGATGAATTAAAAACTCGCGAGGCAAAATTATCTCGTCGATCTTAATAGAAAAAAAAAAAATCGTAAAGCTCCCTAATTTAAACTGTCGATTAGGATATATTGCAGTGTCCCATTCTATCGTTTATAATTTTTTTAATCCCTTTTTTGTTTTTTTTTTAAACTCTTATCACGTATAACGACGAATTTTCTCTATTTATATTTCGTTTTAATCAGCATATTACAAGAATTCATTCTCTCTCTCTCTCTCTCTCTCTCTCTCTCTCACTCTCTCTCTCTCTCGCTTTCTCTCTCTTTCTTTCTCTTTATCGATGATTTATTTACAAAGATATTTACAACGATGAATTATCACGACGACATCATTCGACTCATCCAAATTAATCGCTAAACTATAATTATCAATAATTTATTATCATCGCTTTTTCTTTCGTTTGTTTTCTTTTTCAGTTTTTTTTTTTTTTTTTTTTTTTTTTTCTTTCGATCTATCGGTTCCTGGTCGTTATTTCGGCGAATAAATACATTATATAATACATGTGGCTACGAAATTACGCGACAGTCACGGATCTCTCCAAAATTACACTCCGGACATTTTGAGTCCAATTTTTTTTTTTCCCCCACCACGGTCCTCGACGTTTGGGAATAATTTTATTCACGCAGATCGCAATGAAACGAGCTCGTTTTTTTTTTTGTGACAAATCGTATTGATTTTTTTTTTCTTTTTTTTTTTCTTCACGTTCAATGTCAACAAACTCGAATTGATTTATTCGCGGAGAAATTTGCGTGTATTTTGAGGGGGAAAAAAAAAAAAAATTTTTTTATCTAAGATTCTATGACTTTTCGTCCATGGAACTGGGCAATGGCCTTTTTTTCAATATACCAAGATCCTGAACGTTCTCGAGGAAAGTTTTGTGATGCTGAGCAACGAGCAGGGGATTTACCGTTTGCACGTCCTTCTTGAGCTCCTCCATGTCCCTCTTGAGCTTGGCCCGTCGATTCTGAAACCACGTTATCACCTGGGCATTGCTGAGACCCAATTGCGCCGCTATCTCGTCACGATCAGCCGGGCTCAGATATTTCTGATAGAGAAAACGCTTCTCGAGCTCGAATATCTGCTGATTCGTAAAGGCCGTACGACTTTTGCGCTTCTTCTTCGGCTGTTGACGATTGTTGAACAGATTCAGATGATTGGCTTGCTCTGAAATAAATAAAAAAAGAAAAAAAAGACAAAGCACACGTTAGTCGAGCAATTTGGAAAATATATATATTTTTCTTTTTTAACTATTTATTTTATCACATCGATTTTTTTATCCTAAACTTAAATTTAAGTTTGACAAATTAAATTTAAGTTTAGCGGATCAAATATTTTTCATACGTGGCAAGAAAAATTTAATATGTCCATATTTTTTAAATAATTTTCAAAAATATCTGAAATAGAATTTAATCTTTTCTTTCGAACGATTAATGACAAAAAAAATTATATCTTCAATAATTATCATTATATTATTATTATCAAATCATGTCTTCAATAATTAAAAAAAAAAGAAATTATCAAAGCTTTTGCTTCTTCGTAAAAAAAGTTTCATGAAAAAAAAAAATCGAGATTTTCATGCCGGTGTGTTAAAAATAATCTCAGTGTCCGAAAACGTCGAGAAATGATGTTTAAGGATGTATGAGCCACATAATTCCAGTCGAAAAAAGTTTTGGTGACAATTTCAAGTACTTCGCGTTGAGGCAAAAATTTGAAAAAAATTAACCATACTGAAGATGATAATAATATCGATTTCCAATAATAACAATGCCGAAAAAATATCAAAAAATTGTTTAAACAATGAATTGTTGCAGAAATTTCCCGTAAAAATGTTTTTCAATTATATGTAACAAATTCCTCGATTTTTCTGAACACACCATGCATTTTTCAAGAATTTTCTTACGGTCGTTTTTTATTTATGTTTTCGAAAATTTTTAATTTTGAAAATTGCATGAAAAGCGATGAATTTTGGATATATTCTCGTACAGAGGTTCTATATTAACTGCGCAAAGTATCCGGATCATCAAACGAATACTTTTATGAATACAGTTTTTCAAAATTCTAAAAATCATCAATTAAAAACCATAAGAAAATTCTTGAAAATATCATATGTATTCGAAAAAATCGAGGAATTTGTTGCATATAATCGAAAAACATTTTTACGGGAAATTTCTTCAACAATTTATCGTTTAAACAATTTTTTGAAAGTTTTTCGGCATTGTTATAGTTGAAAATCGATATTATTATTATCTTCAATGTGGATGATTTTTTAAAAATGTTTGCTTCAACGGCAAAGTACTCGAATTTCTCACCAAAACTTTTTCGACTGTAATTATGTGGCTCATACATCTTTAAAAGTGTGTGCGTTCGCTGGCCTGGAAAAATTCAAATCTATTTGTCTGGAGAATCATTAGAGCAAATGAGCTGAAACTTGGTACACAAGTAGACCATATATCCATCTTTGTTTACTGCAATTTTTGTTTGAATCGCTTAAGAATTTTTTATTCTGCAAGATTTTGAATTTTTCGAAAAAAATCCGTAGGCGCTCCACTTTCAAAATTTTGCAGCTATCGAACGATTTTTTTTTTCACACAAATGGACTCAGTCCCAAGCACGGTCCGTATTGAATTTTGCAGGAACCGCTTCAGGGGTTTGGATTTCAAAAAAATGTTGAATTTTTCAAAAATATCTCCAATAGCGCAAACTTCCGCAAATTTTTGGCTAACGAGCCAAAAGTTTGTGCATAAACGGGTTATGGGTCATTGGACGAGGATGCGTGGCAGTGAAATTGAAAAAAAAAAACTTAAAGGGTTCAAATTTTTTTTTTAATTTTGAGATTTAAAAAAATCTTTGGTAGCTCCAATTTCTGACAATTTTCGGCTAATGAGCCAAAAGTTTTTATTCTTTGCACAAATAGACTTTTATAGTTGCGATCACGGTTTTTGAAAACCGTGATCGGTTTTTGAAAATTTTGAAATTTTCAAAAAAATTACCATTATTGTTTGAATTGTTATTGAAAAATTCGTGTTTATTATTGTTATTGAAATAGAGTTCTGAAGAAAAAATAACGTGCAAATTAGAAATTTTCACATTGCTTCCTCATTATTTCATCTCGCTCACAGTGTCTTTCATGAGGAAACCAAACTTGGAAAAGCCTTTTTCAAAAAAGTCTTCATAGAGAGATATTTACAAGCGAGATAGAATAATGAGGAAGCAATGTGAAAATTTCTAATTTGCACGCTTTTTTTTTAAACACAATCCAGAGTTCTACGATAATGTCATCATCAATTATTATTGTCGTATATATAGCTCGTAGTAAAATTGCAGTTTATCCAAACATTGAATTTTCTCGCTTCGTTTCAGCAAGCCATGAACCTTTTTTCCTGACCCATCCTCGTGTTCTTTTTTTTCTTTCGTCCTAAGTTGGACGAAAAATTGTCCATTCTTTGTCCCACAATCCTTTACATTCCGTAGAATCAAAAAATACTCTCAATGGCATCCCAAAACCAAATATTACTTTTGTTTTTGTTGATTAAAAAATTCTCCGAAGCTTTGATCTTGAAAAAGTGTCTTCAACATATTCTCAGCACATTTTCCCATTTCATCGTACCTCGGAATAAAAAATTTCCGAACAGCATTGACGAACAGTCATGCCTGGAGCGAGATGAAGGGGGAAAAAAATGATAAAAAATCATTTCTCTCTTGATCTTTGCACGGGAAAACATAGTTATATGAGAGAAAATATGAAAACTTCTTACTGTCGAGCATCGCGATATATCGACAAGGATGAAAACGCGGATACACAAAGGTATATAATAAAACATTTTTTTTTTTTAAATCTAGCCGTTCGAACATTTTTTTTTTTTTTTCGAATGATCGTAAAGGGTTGGATCCCACGCACTTATGATGTTCTCGGGACAGTAGTGGTAAGGGTATTATATACGCATATATAGTAAGATATGTGCAGTGGCCTCGTGGATTCCCGGCGGGAGCAACAAATCATATGCATCTCTCTCGCGATGGCTCCTTTTGGTATACAACCACGAGTTATACCAGACAGAAAAAGAGAGAGAGAGATAGAGAGAGAGAGAGAGAGAGAGAGAGAGAGAGAGAGAGAGAGGGAGAGAGAGAGAGAGAGAGAGATTGTAGGAATTTCTCCATAAAAGTCGTATTACGCGTTCGTTCCGGACCCATCACGAAATTCCGTGCTGGGGAAGCTCTGCGGTCTTGTACATATGCCCATATATTTATATTTATATATATATATATGTGCATGCACATGCACGAGCGTTGCAGCTCGCGATATATGACGGAATATATATACATATATATATATATATATACCATCTAGCTAGTAGCACAGGACGTTTATATAATATCTCACGCTCCTTACGTCCGATCCGTTCGTCTCGACGTGTTCAACCCCGGTTTTGCGAAACGACTCTTCCGTACGCCTCGACTCTCTCGCGTATAAAGCCCTCCGCGAAACTTTTAGCTTCGAAAATTAGAGAAGAAGCCCGCGCCTCAAAGTTTCTCTCGCAAAGTCGTTGCACGTCGGTCCAATAATCGACCGAGATATATGTGCATATATTGATACAAAAAAAAAAGAAATTAAAGTTTCCAGGCTCCAATGTTCAATTCCATTTTTTTTTTTTTGAGCAATTTTCATTGACTTAAGAGTCAAAGGGATTGCAATTTTTTGGAAAACTTTGTTTGAACCAAACCCAAACGATCATGTCATTCCGAGAGGATATTAATTTTAGGGTAAAAGCAAATTTTCATCCCGCACGTAACAGCCTTCTTATCAATGAGGCATGCATGTGACTTGATGTTACTTTTTTACAAAATTTCGAACGCCTAAACAATTGATGGGTATAAACCGCAGCAGCAGAAGCGCCTCGTTCCATGAAGCATATACATAATACATAAATTTATGTATTTATGTATAATACAGCTCCGGTGGTTATTGCGATCGAGTCAGCGTCTATAAGAAAAACCACACAGGCAATACTTCGGGTGCATGGAAGGGAAGATCTTATTTATAACTTTTTCTATAGCTGCGCATTCATAAATATATATTATATAGAGATGTTGGTATAAATTTGGATCACTTGTATAGTTGTACTACAACTTGGGCGTTTGAATGCGATATGGGAAAATGCAATTCGATTGATTGAAAAAACTTTTCGATGACGTATATCCACACGTAGCGAACGTTTTTTTTTATGTTTACGCAATGGCTCAAAGGATATTCGTGCGCAGTATTTCTCGCATCGATCGGTAGAAAGAATTCTGGGGTAAAATGGCAAATTTGGGGATGCCCACGGAAGCCTCATTTCGGACATTAATGGAGGGGCTTCATATGGATCAGTGCATGTTATTTTTACCCTCGGAATAAATTCTGCAATCCATATTGTTGAATAAGGGGATATAAATATTTTATGATCACTGCAACTATATGTGGAACGTTCCGTTGACCTTTTGGTGCCGGTTCGAAATAGCTAAATTATTGTTCGCAATAACCAAAATGATTGTTGCTGAGATCACGAATTTTGTTTCACCATACTTTTCTCTCGGTGAGGAAACAATTGTTTCCCAAAAATGCCAAGTCCAGTCTCGCGTTGATTGGACCAAAGTATACGAAAACTAGAACGGCATGGTTGAGCTTTATACTATACTCAATGGAGTTGGAAGTTAAATTTTTTTTTACTAATTTTCTTCGTATCGTTAAAAATGGAGGGACAGGGAAAAGGAGCGAGCGAGAATGAAGAAACTTTGCGCAGAAACTATAGTATACATACATGCGTAATGTACTATAGTTATATACTAACTGGTATCATATATATATATATATATATATAATGGAGCGGGGAGTCCCATGGACAAAGTAGCCGAGTCGTTGGTGGATCAAAGGCCGCCGCCATCGGTCACACCTGCGCAACCTGCGTACAATCCCAACCAAAAATTCAACCTGCTTTACTCGTCGCGTGTTAAAGACAGATCCCCGAAAGGTGTATATACGGAGACAGATGGAGATAGGGATATATAAGAGAGAATGGGAGAGCAAAAAGCGTTAAACGCGCCCTTCTTCGGCGCGTATGTGTCATCGCTTATGAGACACCCGGATCATCTTTAAGTCATCCCGACTCGAAGAATCTTGTTTACGTCAAGTGCATTAACCTTTTTTTTTTTCATGTATGGCATTTTCTTTTTGTCCCCCGCCGAGAAAATTGAGAAAATTACAAGAAAAATGAGAAATATAAATGAAATAAACGTGTCATCGAAACGATAATCTTCATTTTTTTTTTTTTTTTACAAAATAGATACTTTGAATTATAATAGCGGAATATTGAATGATAATCATATTGACGAATAAAAGTGATTGCGTCATAAAACCAATTTGAATAGTTCTCGATTTGATATTTAAAATGTTCGTGGGAAAAATTTTGGTCTGGTTGATCCATTTGAGACGAGAGAGTGAGAGAACGAAAGAGAGGGACTCGTAAGCGTTTTATGTATATATATATATATATCCGTGGACTCGTAATAAGGATAACGATTCGGGACGCAAAGTTATATTATGTATATACATATATATATACGTAGTCTGACTATAGTATATCGGATGATTAAGGAGACGGCGTATCGGATTTTGATGTTCTCCTTTTTTCGTCGTTCTTTTCTTTCACTATTCTTCCTATTTCCTTTCTCTCTCTCTCTCTCTCTCTCTCTCTTTCTTTCTCTCTTTCTCTTTTTTTCGTCCTCGTTATTTGTGGGACAATGGCGCATAATCGAAGACGCTTATTGCCGTAGGCACGCAGGATACATGGAATATTTTCTCTCATTCGATCTCTTAACTCGTTATGATACGGATTTGGATCGAAAATAAACCAATATGAAGGCAAATAAATAAACAAAAACTTTAATAAGTAAATAATTTGATCAATCGATTGAATTATTTGCTTATTTGTTCGTCTATTCGGCCATCTTTGTTTACAGCTCTTTTGGTTTTCATGTATGTTTGCAAAAAAAGAGCGCTGAAAATTTGACTGTATATATAGCCATATCAGCATCGAGAGCTCTGGGCGAGAGACCAAGAAGAAGTGAGAGGTGACGATGAACAGGGATCATTTATATATAGTATATCGTTGCCGTTTTGCTGAAGGCGCGAAACCTGAACTCGGGTTGTAGGCGTCGTCGTCCTCGTCGACGATCAACGAGCAAGAGAGAGAGAGAGAGAGAGAGAGAGAGAGAGAGAGAGAGAGAGAGAGAGAGAGAGAGAGAGAGAGAGAGAGAGAGGGAAGAAAGGGAGAGAGAGAAAGATAGGCAGATACAAAGAAAGGTCTCTCGTCGAAGTTGCAGACGCGAGCTCGCGCGATCTATACAGCATCCCCCACGAGTCGTGCAAGGCAGAGATCATTGGCAACATTGGCAAGGAGAGAGAGAGGGAAAGAGAGAGAGAGAGGGCAGAAAAAGCCAGCAGCAAAGTGCAAGAGAGATAGTGAGGCGCTGAGATATTAGTTTCTGCGGTCGACTCTTCGCGGAGATTTAATTCGTTTGATGTTCACGAATTCGCCGCTTCTTCTTTCTCTTATTCGTCTTCTCTTTCTAGCTATTCTACTTCATCTCTTCTCGGCCCGATCACGTTAGCGTTTGTTATCCACAACGAACGTGATCGCTTCCTCTTTTGGTAAAATCCTGTTTTTTTTTCCCGTACACATCGAGAGTTATGAATATCCCGCCCAGGAGAATTTTCTTTTTTCCAATTTTTAATGAATTAAGCCCGGATCTTAGATAACTGAGAAAAGTATTCATTGTAATTTCGTAAACAAAGCTTTTATTCGCTATGATGAGGTTTATATTTTCGGTTAAAACTGAATTTTAGTTGAGTTGAATAAGATTTTGCTTTGAATTCTCACCAAATCTCACATAAAGGCTTATTCAGCTCAATTGAAATTCATTAACAACAATCAATACAAATAAATTTCGTTTGAACGGAGGGCAAAAAAAAGTTCGGAAATTTCGGAAATTTTGTTCCATGTGTTTCAACCAATTTTGTTTATTTTACAAAATTCTCGAGTCAATTTATTACTCAACAGCTGTGGAAATATGTTTGCAATATAGACCTTCATCATTGCATCCTATTATAAACATTATAAACTTATCTTTTCCCTAAATTTTCATGAAAATTTCTCAAATGATCGATGCAACGTTCGAGTCACGAATAACAATTTTTTTTTATTATAAATATAATCACGCTCTTGGTGGAATAATCATTGACAAGAATAATCGAAGCGTATACGCATTTAGGGGAGCCATTTTTGTTCCGTTTGAGCGAATCGTCCTCTACGGCGTATCTAACAGAACGCGGTATAGAGTTGCGGTGTATTCTTCGTTGAAAGAAATTGATGAGAAATAATTAATGATTTGTTTGAGTTTCACGATCGAAAATCCGCGTTTGCATCGAAAATATTGCTGAAAATTTCGAGTGATTCAAATTGTCCCGGTTGTGATCCAAATTTCCACAAATTCCTGAATAAAATTCGGAGTCTGCGCAATGTTTGCTCATGCCTTCCGGAAATAGTGCCTAATTGAACATGCTAAAGAAATCATTCCGTTGGCAATTCGTTCTTTTTTTATCATTTTTTTTTTTTTTTTTTTCTCAACGGAAGCCACTGGAACTCGTAGTTAATTCGATATAACGGGTGAAACGGTACGAATCGAAGCGTGCGCGATCGGTTAATGGTGTACGATGGGCACGCGGACGATAATGATGGCGTCGACAGGATCGTTATAGCTGGATTCATCCGATAAAAAAAAAGAAAAAAAAAAATAGTCTTTCGCCAACTCCCCCTCTCTCTCTCTCTCTCTTTCTCTTTCTCTGTATCCATTATACATGTATCTATGCATCATGATCTCTCGATCTCGTATTTGAATTTCGACTGGACAGTGCCCCGAGATAAATTTTTTTTTTTTTTTTTCTTCACTTACAAAGAGGATGCCACAACTACAGCGTTTTTTTTTTTTGCTAGAAAACGATCGGCGTTTGAAAAATACAAATTTTCACCGTTGACTCAGTCAACGCTATCGGAAAATTACGATTTTTCCCCAGTGGCAATTTTCTTTCCGGTGTTTCATCATCAGGAAAAATTTCAAATAAACATTATCCAAATGTCTCGAGTAATGCTACAGATTTACGTTTTAATAATTTTATGATCGAACTGCCCTCTCTTGTTAAAATTCATTTTAAAAAAATGTGAGATTGAAATAATGTCCCCGATTTGAAATAATACGAGCGAATGATAATAAAATATGAATCGTTCTATAATAATCCTGTGATAGATCGTTAAGCCCGTATAGCTCTGGATCAATTAGTTCGCTATGCACGCAGTGATAAAATCAGCGACGAAAGTCAGTGCGATATAAATCTCTATATAGATATGGTCGGCGGACCGGAAAGGTTGAGAGAAATATATTGTATGAGTGTGATCGAGAGACACCGGCCAATTTTGCGGAATCTTTCCGTCGGGAGACAGTCATTTGTCTCCCAGGGCGAGATTCTCTCTTCATCTCTCCTGCATTCCCTTTTACCCCCCCCCCCCCCCCCCCCCCGCCCCGCGCTCTTCACTCCCAAGAGTGTCTTTCTGTCTCACTCTTACATTTGCAGACAACGACACACTGGGCGATTATCTCGAAGAAAACGTCCGCGAGGCATCCCGCAAGGCGCGCGCGCGCGCCCGCGACACACCAGGCCCGTCATCCCGCGGTGATAAACCCGTATAGGGAGGGCGCGCCCTCTCACACTCTGGCTTTTGCCCACACACACACATGTCAACGATATATTTTCAGCCTGGGCCACAAATCGTTTAGCGGGTAATTTTGAAATTGGAACACTTATTTAGTCGTTTAGACCCAAGGGCATACCGCAGCCTCTCGTGTCACTCTCTTCTTCTCTCAATCCATCTCTTTCCACATCCACACAGACGTTCTCTCCATACGGGGTTTGTCCATATACACTCGGAGATTTATCGTCCTCCGATTTTCGTCTTACACTCTTGACACTCTTCGCATCCCAACTTGCCTCAGAGAAAGAGAGAGAGAGAGAGGCGCGCACTTTTTCGCTGATATTCCTACCGGCAATGAGAGACTAAACAATTTTTTCACACCCTCGAGCAATTTTCACGATCTCCTCGCGGAATGTTTGGGCAAATTTTTCACGCACCAGTCATATATAAAGATTGAGAGACGCGGTGAAATGTGAAATTCGTTTGAAAAAAATTGACAAAATGAATAATGACAATAAGCCAGCACTTTTGAAATTCCGATTATCGAGGCTTCTTTTTTCAATTTCAACGTGTGCGCCCCTCCTGGAGTACCATTGTCTTGAAATTTTTACGAATCTCAAGTCCATCCATTTGACGAAATTGTGGCGCACACGCACATTACGTTTTCACGTTTCTCGCTTACTTACGTCACGCGGATATTCGAGCTTTTTATTGCCATATATAGATATATGTACTTTGAGCTTTACGTATGGTGATGTAGCTCGGAAAGAATGTATATATCGTATCGTCGTACGTATTCGACAAATAAAGGAGTATAGTCGCTGGTCGATATCTATGCAATATGTCGTATAATGTTAGGATCTACCCCGGTAACTATGTGCTAACGTATGCGAACGACCACTCGTCAAATGACCTACCGGCGAGCTCTCTGGGTATAAAGAAACTCGTGTATATGTATTGCATGAATATGTATATGTGTATATGTATACTTGTATATGCATTGTCGAGAACGTATCATCTTATTACGTGCAAAGTGCAGTCTTTTGCAGAACATAAAAGTATACAGCCCGAAGGTACCGAAGGAAAAAGTACGTACCAGTTGTGGCCACTGTACCGTTTGTGGCCACTCCGCAATTTCCCTCGAATTTTTTTAAGTTTCAAGACTGTGTTCACCTCATCGAGCGAAATATTTCGATATTCAAGCTGTTTCCGCACTACTATCGATTGCTTTATTGAATATCTGCTAATTTATTTCAACGAAATGTGTGAACGACGTGCGGTTTATGTATACTTTTCTTGCCAGAAGTGTTAAGGGATCTCGAGGTAAGGAGACTGTACGGTTTCTCATATATAAAGTCATTCCGGCCCATCAAAAATTCATATATTATCAGTTTTAAAGCTCATTTTTCGGGTTAGAATCATTAAAAAAATTGATATATCAGCTAAAATATCTGAAAAATACGCAGTGGCCGAAAGTGGTACATTCAAAATGCGATTGTTTTATTTGTTGCCAGCTTATATATGGTCACGAATCTAAAATACCTAAAAAATACGCGGTGGCCGAAATTGGTACTTTCAAAATGCGATTGTGTTCTATTTGTGGCCAGCTTATGACCACAAATAGAGCACACTTATACCAGTTCAGTGATATGTTTATGACGCAAATAAGTAA